>OV049924.1:158131614-158288600 GCA_920104205.1 Eupeodes latifasciatus
CCTCTTCTGAAACCTGTTTGATTTGGAGGTATCATTCCTTTCTCATCGACTTCTTCTTCTAACCTCTTCGCTAATACCGCCGTATATATTTTATATATCGATGGCATGAGCGTTACTCCTCTATATTCTTCTACCTTTGTTCCTGTCCCTTTCTTTAGTATCGGGGCGATCACCCCTTCCTTCCACCCCTCCGGCCATCCATCTCCTCTCCACACTTTCCTGCAGATTCCCCACGCTATCTCTATTACTTGCTCCCCTCCATATCTCCACGCCTCATTTGGTATACCATCTATTCCCATTGCTTTTCCTTCTTTGAGTTTTCTTACCACCTCTCTGATTTCTTCTTTACTAATCTCAGTCTCGTTTTCCGTTCTTCTTGTTCCCTCTGTTCCTATTCTTATTCTTTCTTCCACCCCTCCAATCAGGCTCATAAAATATCTTTTCCATTCTTCTTCTTCGATCCCTTCTCCCATCTTCTTTTTCTTCTTTCTGTCTCTATTTATTATTTCCCACACTTTATTTTCAGTATTAGCCTCTTCAATTTCTCTTATCATCTCCTCCTGCTCCTCCTTTTTCTTTCTCTCAATCATCGCATGATATTCTCTTTTTTTCTCCCTGTATCTTTCCTTCATCCCGCTACCCTTCCTCCAACTCCTTAACTCCTTTCTTACTTCTTCTTTTTTCTCCCTACATTCTTCATCCCACCATCCTCTCATTTTCGGTTTCCTTTTCCTTCCACCTACCTCTTCACTTCGCTCAATCTCTCTCTTTATCCTCTCTCCTATCTTCTTTTCTGATTCTTCTCCCCCCTCCTCCAGCCTCACTCCTTGCATTCTCCTCTCGAATTCCTGCTTCATCTCCTCCGACCATCTTCCCGTTTTTGTTTTTTTAACTTCTTTAGCTTTAGCTTTCGCTTTCTTTCTCCTTATTCCTTTTTTCATTGTGATCACCAAAGGATGATGATCCGACTCTACTCTATCTGCTACTTCCATCCTTTCTATCCCCATTCTCGTCTTCTCGTCACCCAATACATAATCTATTACTGTCTCCCCCCTTCCTCCTGTGTACGTGAATTCTCCTTCCTCATCCCCTTCTATGTTCCCGTTAAATATCTCCCACCCTAATTCTCCTAACATCTGCGTTAACTTCTTTCCTTCGGCGTTTACTTTTTTATCTTTCGACCTCCTCCCACTTCCTTCATCTTCCATATCTCTCACTCTGCCACCCTCTAGTCCTGTTCTTGCATTAAAATCACCCCCTATTATCACTCTTTCTCCCTCTGACTGCCTCTCCATCCATCTTCTTAAGCTTTCTAACTTCTTATCTATGTCACCATTTACATACGTTGCTACTATAACCCATTCGTCTTTCCCTGCTTTTACTTTCCTGCTCAATATTCCTTCTTCCTGTTCTTGACTCTCGTCACCCCCCATCACCATTTCTTCTCTAATTCCCATCATCATCCCTCCCATTGCCCTTCCCTTCTTGTTTTTCTTTTTTGCCCCCTGTCTCGTCCATTTATACCCCTTTGGCAGTTTTATTTTCCACTTTTCCCAATTCTTCTCCTCCACCCACGTTTCTAGCATCACTACCACTTCCCATTCTCGTATCCCTTCCCAGAACTCTTTTTCTTTATTTACTAGTCCCGCCACATTCCAGAAGCCTATCTTCCATGTATCGTTTGACTCATCTCTACTTGTTTCCTCTCCTTCTTCCCTTATACGTTTTTTGGCTCTGTTGGTTCAACGATTTCTTCTTCCCTTTCTAAAACTTTGTCTTCCCCTTTTTGTTCTTCTACATTTCTACTTTCCTCATGTAACTTCATCTCCTGTTCTCCCTCCCTAGTCATCCTATTCTTTATGACCTCTCTTTCTTCATCCCAAACCCAAGTCTCACCATTTACTATCAGTTTGCCATATCTTATAATAACCCTCTTCCCTTTCCTCTTTTCTTCTTCTGCACGCTCTCTAATCAGCCACTGCATTCGTCTTTCTTTCCATGTTAAATCTTCTTCAATTCTCTCCTTTCTTCCTCTTAGGTTCACTTTCTTTCTCATCACCTCAGATTTACCCTCTAGTGTTTCCATCTTTACCTCTATCATACCTTCTTTCCTACCTGATCCTCTTCTTCCAACCTCCCTAGCCTCCTCTATCCTTGCTTGCGCTCCTATCCAGTCAAAAATTCTGTTAACCGTTTCTTTTATCGTACCTTGTATCTGCACATTTTTAATTATTATATTCCTCCTCCTCTTTTCTTTTTCTTGTCGTTCTACCTTTGCCTCCATCTCTTTCATCCGCTCCTCTAGGTTTTCTTTCCCTTCTCCATTACTTATTGGGCTTGCTCTTTCTTGGATTTCTGCTCTATATTTCTCTATTTTCTCCTCTATCTCCCGTACGCTATTTTCTTTATTTTCTAGCGCTTCTACCCTTTTCGCTAGTTCTCTTATTTCTACTTTTAGTTCTTCTCTCTCCTTTTCTCCTCTTCTGATTTCTTCTCTCATCTTTCCCATTTCCTCTTTCATCTCCACTCTCATTTCTCTCACCTCTTGTTTCACCTTTTGCATCTCTTGTTTAAATTCATACTTCATCTCCTTTAGCATCCTCTCTATTTTCGACTCTGTTTCATCCTTCTTCTGCGGTGTCCTTTGCATTTTTTTACTTTGCTGGAATATCTCTGTTCCATCTTCATTCTCCTGCCCATCTTTATTTTCATTTTCTCTTTTCCTCTTCCATAGATCGCCTATATCTCCAACGGACCCTATGCTGCTGTTCCTTGACAGCCTTTCAAGGTTCGTCGGCCTTCCCCTCCCTTTGGACTTTTCCTCCGTATCTCCCATTTAATTTCTTTATTTATTTTTATTATCTAATTTATTTATTCTATTTATTTTATTTATTTATTCTATCCTATTTATTTTATTTGACAACTGCCAGTCAATAAATTTGAAAAAATTTTTTTTATTATTATTATTATTATTATTATTATTATTATTATTATTATTATTATTATTATTATTATTATTATTATTATTATTATTATTATTATTATTATTATTATTATTATTATTATTATTATTATTATTATTATTATTATTATTATTATTATTATTATTATTATTATTATTATTATTATTATTATTATTATTATTATTATTATTATTATTATTATTATTATTATTATTATTATTATTATTATTACTATTATTATTATTATTATTATTATTATTATTATTATTATTATTATTATTATTATTATTATTATTATTATTATTATTATTATTATTATTATTATTATTATTATTATTATAACTTTATTGAAATATAAAATAAATACCAGTATTAATAAATAATTAGCGATAGCTGCCAGGAATTTACGCTTGTACACAATAACACAGCAAACACTGCAAAAAACAAATGTTTGTAAATTTGAACGAGATTTTCGCGACATTCTACACACTTTGTTTTTTATTCTTTTTTACAATTTAAATACACATTTACATATTTTCGCGTACCATGTAATCGTGAACGTCCGTGCTTGCCAAAAGATATAACAACCAAAAAACGAATCGTGTAATCAGACCCTTATGCGATCACTCTTACTCAGTGTCAGTCATAGAAGATAAATAAACATATGGCGGCATTGGAATCGAGTCGAAACCTTACTATATCTTATCACATTTTCTTTGGAGTGCTAAAATGGACTCAAAGTTTCCTTTGACCCTTTTTATATACATATGTTTTAACTTGAAATGAGTTTGGTTTGGCTGGTTAATGTGAGGTGGTAGAAATAGAAGTTGATATGAGATGTGTGACATTCAACATTTTTTATAAAGGTGTGAGTAAGAGAAATGCACTATAGTTGGACATCTCACAAATAAAATTAGTCTCAAAAAATGTTTGCTCTTGTTCTCACACTATGAGTTCACATTTCTGGGAATCATGTATACTATAGGTGTGCCATATTACGATATTAAATTTTAACAAACGATTTATTATTTTTGATAAATTGTTTATTATATATCGTCGATTGACAGGTAAAGTTCAGTATGTGCGTTTAGAGTGTATTGGAGATAATGAGGTATCAACGAATAATTTTAGTTTAAAATTCTATTTAATAAGCTTTTAATAAAGTTCAAAGTTAAGAAAGTAAAGTCAGGTTTTATAATTATGATAGACCTTAACTTTTCGCGTTAAATGCAATAGTTTTTAAGAAAGTACCAACAAACTCACATAATGACTTTTTCTTGCCGGATTGGCAGCCGCGCATATATTATAATGAATAAAAAATCTGTCGAATAGTGATTAACGTTGATATTTTATTGATATAAGTTTAAGGAAATAACTATATTAACATTAACAATATAAAAGGAAATACACTTTATTCATTTTCCAAATCACTTTCATCATTAGAGGGCTCTGGTAAGCGCTCGGCATGCGTCAAATTTATCGTAGGCAAACTTTTGAACCATGGAATGACTTCCTCTGGAATCAAGCCAGCATCGCAAAGTTTTATAAGGTCTGCCGTTTTGGCTGAGGAAATCGGCAAATAATCGACGTATGCAGATTTAAGTCCAAATATTTTTCTCCTGCGACCTCTTCCACATACATTTATTTTTTTGTATTCAGATGTATGATCGTATCTGTAAAATAAAGTTTCCGGAAATTCTTTTTCAAATTTAAGGCACTTTATTTTGAGCCAAGATACTTTGTCACCGCTTTCATCTTTGTTCCGGTTTTTAATTGTGTTGGCTGCCAGTTCCTGAAGATTAAAGAAATCCGTAAACTTTAAAAGATGAACTTGATATCCACCTTTCCTTTTATTTGTTTTAATTGATCTGGCTGATTGAAAAATGCGCGTCCAATCGTTCATTGTATAGGCGCTTTTATTTTTCTTGGCCGACTCAATTGCCGAATGCATGGAGTCACACTCCATGTGTGAGTGTCCTGACTCTAAGAATTTAAGTTCCACTCTATTAAGGTGGCTTAAATTTTGAACGGCATACTTCAAAACAGCTGCCACTTGTTGGTTTCTGTTCTGGCCACCGCAAGTGTCACAGAACAGTGAAACATCAGTCACGCTTGTGGGCAACGTTTCCAGAAAACGGTATAAAATTGAGCCTATCTCATTACTTCCTCGCTTACCATTTAATTCGTTCCAAGTGTAACAATGAGCATCTTCTCCACTTCCAACATAGATTGTCAAATTATACACGCATATTTTTCTTGAATAATAAAACAATGGAACACTTGAATATGGCAACTGCAGAACACTTTGCAAGTCAAAGGTGCAAGTTATGAATTTGGGATCATCAATGCATCTCATTTTATCTATATTTTTGGCTTCATTGCATTGGTTTTTTCGCATCAAGTGCATTGAGTATTCTGCTTCCAATTCACATTTACCTTTTTCAGAAGCTTGAGCATATTTTGCACACATTGCGCAAAGGTCTTTTTTTGGTTTGAAAAATGAGTAGTTGTAGTTGTTACAAAAAATTCTCCTGTAAGATTTTTCACTGACAATTTCAGTTACATTATGCATCTTGCAAAAATCATTGCGATAAAGATCATACATTTTCCAAATGGACAAACTACTGTCAAGATACAATTTCTTAGTCGATTTCCTCACGTAATGGGATTCCATGACTAGAAAGCTTTCTATGTGGCTCTTTACTAAAGCTATTCCAGCTTCGCTTGTTTTATTTCCCGGAACTTTTCGACCTCTCTTATCATTTCCAGTAAAAGATCCAAAATTTGCACCTTTGATAGCAGTATTGACTGGACCATTTGAAACACAAAGCGTTTTCTCAAAAAAACTTGCACATACTCTATGCCTCTTGTTTTTGTTTTCT
Source organism: Eupeodes latifasciatus (assembly GCA_920104205.1). Classification (NCBI taxonomy): domain Eukaryota; kingdom Metazoa; phylum Arthropoda; class Insecta; order Diptera; family Syrphidae; genus Eupeodes; species Eupeodes latifasciatus. The sequence continues at coordinate 158,137,460 of OV049924.1, forward strand.
AAAAAGTATCGTTTAGATATTTGTCGCGATTTTTGATTGTTGGTGTTTGCCCTTCTGCGTTTTGGAAGATCACTTTGTACAAATTTTAATAAAAAGTCTTTTTGCCTGTTATAGTTTGAAAAACCCCAATACGTTGCACAAATTGCTTGCCTATCGGCCTCAGAAAAAAAATGAGTGCATTTGAACTTACATTTTGAGCAGTCTATTGGTTTAGGAGCCTTAGCAGGTTGTTTTTTTTTTTTTTGTTGAATAGGGGAGACATTTTGCTCGAAGAGATTTCGCTACATTGGCCTTCCAGGTTTCTGGGTGATTTTGTTTTCGTCTAGTTAAGGTTTTCTCCTTTTTTTCAGCCATATAGTCTGAAAAATCAGAGATTGCAGATTCTTCGTGCTCTAAATTGGGCTGAAAAGTTGGATCTTCATCCGAATCACCACTAAAATCCATCTCCTCACTGCTGCTGTCATAATCGACAAGCCGAATTGCATTGTTTTGAATCTGCAAAAGTGATGAGCAGCAAAGAAATATTTTAAATTAGAGATGCAAGAAAATAAAAATAACGTTGAAACCTACATTTATTTTTACTGGTTCAATCACTTCATCGTCGTCCATAATAATGTGACTCTGCACTTCCTCAGCAGGTCCTTGGTTCAGAGGATCAACACTAATTAGAGCATGCAATGGTAGTAGCCCAGTCTTACCATCCTCATTCAACGAAGGTTTATTGTTCTATTATAAGGATACCATATACATACATAGATTATTATCCTTAGTTTTAAAACCATACTCAACGAAATAAAGACACCACATAGACAGAACATCTTATTTATGTATGTACTTACCACATTTTCAAGGATTTTCTCTTGTCCTTGTTTTTTTAGTGCAAGTTGGGCTAGGTATCTACCTCTTGAATTATTCATATTAAGATAATGATACTTTAACCGTTAATGTTATAATAATTTAAAACAAATTGTCAATTAACTGCACAAAACCCGAAATCTTGCAATTTAACTTCAGATTCAGATCAAAATGTATTTGAAGAAAATTATTTACATTCAAAAAGCTATGATTGAAAAACAAATCAAAGCATACTGTACAAATAATTTTGTTTTAAGGTTCACGAAGTACGGCTATAGAATACAGTATTTGCAAGTAAAAATCATTAAGTACGTAAATGATTTTTTCCTGCCGCAAAAACGTAAAATTTTACAGTTGATGATATTTCAAAATTTGAAACGGGTGCTTATGACCGTTAAATACACATAATGAGTTTTTCCAGGGATAGCTTACCAAAAAATTGAGTCATTGGCGATATAAAGTCATTTTCGCTCAAAATTGCACTTAGTGAGTTTTACCTGTCAACCGACGATATAACAATAATTAATTAAAAATACAGCCATCTACAACAGACATGCTAGTTACACCCAGCTTACATTACTATTATTTACAAAATAGCCCAAAAAGCCCAAAAGATGCCAACGATCGAATATAACAATTATGAATTAAAATACTAATTGAAGGCTTGTGTTTTTGTTTCGTATTTTAATATCTTTAATTGCAAGTAGAAAACTCTATATTATGTTTTATTAAACTCTTATGATTCTTTATCATATAATATCAAATGCAAATATTTTACATTAACTTGAAGATCGATTTTATCAAAAAATGGTGTGCTTACATTTATGTAAAAGTACTTAGCCAAAATTATTACCTATATAGAATTAAAAACAATTATCAAGATCAATTAAGCTCTAGGACTTTTGCTCTTATAGAACGAGTTATAAATATAACTAAAACTCATCACTGATCATTTTACTTATTTTGACTGCAGCGTTACTGCGATTCACAAGAATTCGTATGAAATGCTATGAAGTTTAGCGATACACCTCATACAATTTCATAATGTTTTTCCGCGTCGTGAAGTTTAGTTCCGCTGAATTTGAGTGCAGTGTTACCTTTATGATTTTAATTTTTGTTTTAGTCAAGGAATCAATTTTATTTTTACCCAATCTTCCGCATACATTTTTCTTATATGTATGTAGGATGGAGGTTGCGGGATATAATATTTAACAATTTGCCTCTTAATAATGTTGTTCATAGCCACAATAAATGATTCACTATTTTCCAATTACCAAAGTTTATTGTGTCAGTGAATAAGGTTATAAAAAATAATAAAGTGCTTGTAAATTTTGCAATTCGTCTTTTAATAATGTTGTTCATTACAACAATAAACGGTTTATTATTTTTCAATTGCCAAATTTGTATTTGTCAGTGAATAAGGTTATAAAAAATAAAAAACTATTTGTAAATTTAAGAATTGGTTGTGATATTAGATGAAGGTTGGGATATAATCTTTAGCAGTCCCCTTTCAAACATTTTGTTTATTGTCGCAATAAACGATTAATTTTTTTTAATAACTAAAATGTTTGCGGCAATTAATAGAGTTATTAATTTTAATAAACGGTGATTAAGTGCTTTATTTTTCATTTAATAAACGGCCGTTAATAGTATTAACAAACGATTATCAAACGCTGATATTTGTTTAATAAACCGTTCACTCTGACAAGAAAAAGTTTGTTGTGACAATAAATAAGCAGTTAATAAACGCCGTTTTTTATATTAATGCACGTTTGTTTTTTCAGTGTAAGGTTACGAAACAAGTCTACAATAGGTTTATGTTTTAATAGTTTAATCTTAATAATAATTTTAAAATTTAATAAAATGTTTATAAATATTTATGTTTATAATTAACGTCCTCATAAATGCAAACATAAAAATTCCTGAGTTCATAAAGCAAAATTATTAAGAAAAACTTTGAACATATACATACACCCACTTCAATTATTTTTAAAAATTTAAGAAAGTGAACTAAATTTATCTTGTCTGTTAATCATTACCCCAAATAGTTTTATATTGTTTTTTTTTTTTTTAAATATCCACTAAAATTAAAATCATCAGGTGTAAGGTAAATAAACATAACAGACAAATATTTATAAATATATGTATATGTACATATGTATACATTTGGGTGATTCATTTCCGCAAAAAATTTTTTTTTCTCGGTGCTCAAGCAAAATATTAATTTACTTATAGAAAAAAAAATTCTCACCAAGGTAGAGCTCTTAATATCAATTTTAAGTACTTGCAATTTAAAATTGAAGTTTTCCCATATAAAATGCATGTAAAAAAATGCTTTTTTTTCAAAGTTCTAATGCTCACGCACCTTTTACAATATTGTCAACCGGTTTAATGGACCTTATATGGAATTTTACGCTCTTTAAAATTGCTTTGATGTTTTTGTGTGTAACTCGCACTGGTTCGCCAGTAGGAGTCATCAAAGTGTAATTTTTTGAATGAATAGCTTTTTTCCCAATTTTTTTGAGCAATTCGCAAAAAGCAGGGAGAAAAAAAGGGCTGATTCGTAAAAAATAGTCCTTTGACCAGTATTTATTCAATTTACAGCCATTTTTATGCCTCTAAACTTAAGAAATTGATAAATAGTAATCAATCATGCTATTTAAATTGAACTTTTTTATTGATTACTAATGTATTTCTCTATAGCAACAACTTTTTAGAATTAATATGATTTCTGACTTATAATAAATATAAAAATAACACATCAATTAACACATTGAAGAATATAAATAAAGGTTATTCAATTTTGAAGTTGAACAGTGCAGAAAAGAATTTCCAACGTGTGCCAAAAAGTTCCACTCAGCTCTAAAATCTTAATCTGCTTTATATAAAAATCGTAATTATTTAATATCTATCAACTTGTTTTTTATGACTATTGAGATGTTTACTAACTTTGCAATATATCACCTAATAATGTAACCTTCTGTTTGTTTTGATTAAAGTTTTGTTGTTTCTTTATAAATTAATGTGTTCTTTTTATATTTGCCATAAGCCAGAAATTATAATAATTCTAAAAAAGTTGTTGCTATAGAGAAATCAATAAAATAATTCAATAATCAATAAAAAAAGTTCAATTTAAATAGCATGATTGATTAGTATTTATCAATATCTTAGGTTTTGAGGCATAAAAATGGCTGTAAATTGAATAAATACTGGTCAAAGGACTATTTTTTACGAATCAGCCCTTTTTTTCTCCCTGCTTTTTGCGAATTGCTCAAAAAAATTGGAAAAAAAGCTATTCATTCAAAAAATTACACTTTGATGACTCCTACTGGCGAACCAGTGCGAGTTACACAAAAAAACACAAAAGCAATTTTAAAGAGCGTAAAATTCCCTATAAGATCCATTAAACCGGTTGACAATATTGTAAAAGGGGTGCGTGAGCATTAGAACTTTGAAAAAAAAGCATTTTTTACATGCATTTTATATGGGAAAACTTCAATTTTAAATTGCAAGTACTTAAAATTGATATTAAGAGCTCTACCTTGGTGAGAATTTTTTTTTCTATAAGTAAATTAATATTTTGCTTGAGCACCGAGAAAAAAAAAATGTTTGCGGAAATGAATCACCCTAATATATGTACATACATATGTGTATGTGTGTCTATAGTCTTAATCGTGGTACACTCGGGCGTATACGCACAAATTGATTTTGTTTTAATATTACTTTGTTTTACATAATATGAAATCACATATTGATTTGAAATTGAGTCAGTATTATTCAAATACTTATTTATTTTCACAACAAATTTGTCTTTATAATCTTTATGGCTGAATCACAAACACGCTTCAGCTTCGTCTGCGTTACGGTGGGCCTGCTTCGAGGTTGCTTTGAATGACATTTCTATTATTTCATCCTTCCAAAGAGCAAATATTTTGTTTGTTGACATTTTTTTTCTGCTGTTGAGCTGTCAGACAAAGCAAATGTTCAGATAATTGAACTAGAGCTTCCGTTTGGAGTCACATTACGTTACATTACGTTCCTTTCCTTACGATTGCCAAACGAAACGTGAGGTCGAAGCTCCATTGTGATAGCAGCGTGCATTGAATTCCTATGGCTGAACTCGTAAACGTCAGGCGAAGCCGAAGCTGAAGCGTGTTTGTGATTCAACCATTATTGAGTAATGACGTATAACTAGATTAAAATCGTAGCAATCACATTTATAAATATAAATCATACTGCAATGTTCAGAAGGCAGTAAAAATTGTTGGTCGTTTATAAAATATATGAGCAATTCTTCCTCTTCCTCGGTTCCTATGCTTGTTATGAATAACACTCCATTTTTCAGCTGTTTAGAGAAAGCTAATCTCTTCGCTAGTTCACACAGGACCAGAGAGAAAAGAACTAATAGAGAGAACCAACTTCGACGGTTGCTCTCTTTTTGCCTACAAGCTGTGGTTTGGCCACCAACTTGCATATGTATTAACTCCATATAAAAAAAATGTGGGGAACAAATACTTATGCAAGTTTGTGTACATACTCACCACGAGAGAGAAAAAACTTTTCTCTCTGCTCACCACCTTTGAAAAATTTAGACCACCTTTGAAATATGGCGGATGTAGTCAGCTGTTCAGAGGTGTTCAAGGAAAATTCAAAATTGTGGATGAACAACTTTTTGGTACTCTCGTTGTGTTCGTTTGAGAGTAATATCATTCGAATATGAAGTGAAATTAATTACTCTTGTTAGGTGCCAGAACAATGAAGATTTAGAAACAATTCTAAATTACGCATTTAGATAAATATTAGTTAGTTATTTGAAGCCAGTTTTAATCATTAAGTAAGTAAAATAAATTAGGTGGTGCAACAGTCCAATGAGAATTAGGACCTAGAAGCATAAAACTCTGAAAGCACTACAACTATTATTTGTCTTATTAGCTGCGTTAATGCGTTTAATTTTCGCTCAGACCGTTGAAAGATGCAAACAAAAACTCAGATTTGTTTCAATTTTCAGAGTTTATCGACTTAATTTTGTCGATGCGAGAGTTGCAGGAACATTGAAAACGAGAGTTACAGAATGTAAACATGGAACATTGAAAACATTTTTATATACTCATCTCTTTTTTCCATTCCTATTTTATTTGTGTGTACTCGTTGTTTCTTCTACTCTGAACGTCGAACTTGTCGAGTTGTATCGTGTGATTTTTTAAGAGCTTGAGAACTTTTTTTTTAAAAAAAAACGCATAAAATTTGCAAAATCTCATCGATTCTTTATTTGAAACGTTAGATTGGTCCATGACATTTACTTTTTGAAGATAATTTCATTTAAATGTTGACCGCGGCTGCGTCTTAGGTGGTCCATTCGGAAAGTCCAATTTTGGGTAACTTTTTCGAGCATTTCGGCCGGAATAGCCCGAATTTCTTCGGAAATGTTGTCTTCCAAAGCTGGAATAGTTGCTGGCTTATTTGTGTAGACTTTAGACTTGACGTAGCCCCACAAAAAATAGTCTAAAGGCGTCAAATCGCATGATCTTGGTGGCCAACTTACCGGTCCATTCCTTGAGATGAATTGTTCTCCGAAGTTTTCCCTCAAAATGGCCATAGAATCGCGAGCTGTGTGGCATGTAGCGCCATCTTGTTGAAACCACATGTCAACCAAGTTCAGTTCTTCCATTTTTGGCAACAAAAAGTTTGTTAGCATTGAACGATAGCGATCGCCATTCACCGTAACGTTGCGTCCAACAGCATCTTTGAAAAAATACGGTCCAATGATTCCACCAGCGTACAAACCACACCAAACAGTGCATTTTTCGGGATGCATGGGCAGTTCTTGAACGGCTTCTGGTTGCTCTTCACTCCAAATGCGGCAATTTTGCTTATTTACGTAGCCATTCAACCAGAAATGAGCCTCATCGCTGAAAAAAATTTGTTGATAAAAAAGCGCGAAACACATTTCGAACCGAACACTGATTTTGGTAATAAAATTCAATGATTTGCAAGCGTTGCTCGTTAGTAAGTCTATTCATGATGAAATGTCAAAGCATACTGACCATCTTTCTCTTTGACACCATGTCTGAAATCCCGCGTGATCTGTCAAATACTAATGCATGAAAGTCCTAACCTCAAAAAAATCACCCATTAGAAGCTAAGTATGGTCAATGATTCTCGATTCAGTAGTGTCAGGGTTGTGAAAAATGGCCCTACCACTACTAATGAGAGAAAGGGGAAACTCTCGAAAAGCCAATATAGGCAAAGGCGGCAAGCGGCGAAAATCCTGAAGGCCTCTGGTGCATCATCGGGGGCTGAAAGGACACCGCAGCAAACCGCTAGCGTCGAATGGGCAAAAAGCATACTTGCTACAACTAAGACCAGTAAGGACTCTGCGTCCAAACGAGAAAGGTCTCTCGAGGGGGCCGTACCGACACCAAAACGGCCTCGGGTGCACAACACCAGCACTCCCCTCAATCCCATCAAGAAAGCCAGTTTCAGTGACGTCGCGAAGGGCAAAGTCGTGGTTGCGGTCATTGACAGGAGTGATGACGATGGAACAATATCGGCTGATCGTTGGCAGTTGGTCAAGGTTAAGCTCTCGGGTGGCTTTTTAAGCATTTTGAGGGAGCTTCCAGGACCACTTCCTTCCATAAGCGATGGGGGTTGGCATCAAGGCCACGTAAAACTCATGGTTTGTGGCGATCAGAGGTCTTGTGACTTGTATAAGCTCGCTGTCAGCCGGTTAGGTGAAGTTTGGCCAGGTGCGAAGCTCGAGGTTGTCGCTAAGGAAGACATTCCTAGCAGACCTAGAGCCCGCATTTGGATCCCAATGGAACCTGCCGGTATCGATGAAATTCTCGAGATGATCAGAGTTTGTAACCCGTCCCTTCCGACGCACAACTGGAAGATAGCCAAGCTAGAGGAGGTAAAGAATCTTTATAGGAGCGCTATTTTGGTACTTAATAAGGAATCTTTGGCTCCTCTAGCCATAAACGAGGGCTCGATAAACTATGGCTTTGAAACCATTAAAATTCGAGTCTATAAAAAAGATGAGGTTAACGCGGAAAGCGGGCCTCCAAAAACAACCGAGGGTGAACTAGCGGTTGGTGGGTCTGGGACATCGTCTTCTCTCTTAACTGAAGGTGACGATGCACCAATGCCCTCTCCAATAGCGACTCCACCCTCTACAAAAGTCGTAGACATTCCATCCTTAATGGAGACTGAGGACGACCTCAACATGATCCTTTTGAGTGAGGACGAACTCTTGGGTTCATCCTCAGACTCAGAGGATCAGAACAAAACTGTGGTGGAGGTTGATCTGCCTAATTGTAGCCAAAATGCTGCAGTTAGTACAGATTAATCTCCAGCACTCCGTAAAGGCCTCGGCCTCACTTCTTCTCCGGCTGGCGAGAAACGGGGAAGACATTGTCCTGATCCAAGAGCCATGGATTGTGAGATCCGTTGTTCGTGGACTCAGGACTCCTGGATACTACACACTGTGTGTGACAGATAGAGGTGAACCTAGATCTTGCATACTAGTGAAACGTAGCATTAATGTATTTTTACTCCATCATTTCAGTGACAAAGATACCACCGTAGCTAGGCTGGAAACAACCAAGGGAAGTTTCTGGATAGTGTCGGCGTATCTTGGCCATGACCACCTTGGCCCTCTCCCTGGAAAAACCCTGGAGAAGATCGTTGCTGAAGCGGAAAGGCAAAGGATCCGCCTAATTATTGGGAGCGATGTCAACGCTCATCATACGGTATGGGGAAGTACCAATATCAATGACAGAGGTGAGTCTCTTTTTGATTATATTCTTGGTACTAACCTCTTAGTAAGTAATGTTGGGAATGAGCCAACCTTCATAACTAAAACTCGACAAGAAGTCCTAGACATAACTCTTGTCTCAGATACTATACACCATATGATCTTGGACTGGAAAGTATCCAAAGAACACTCGTTCTCTGATCATAGATATATCCAGTTCAATATCAATGTGGATGATAGCCCGAGTCCATTGACTTTTCGAAACTATCGGAAAACTGATTGGGCCTCATACAGGAACTCATTACAGAGTTTACTAAAATCTGGACTATCTTGTCCTTCCTCTAACGCTAATGAACTTGACAATAAAGTCAATGACCTTACCTCAGCTATGAACAGATCGCTAGAAATTGCTTGTCCACTTATACACATAAGAGGAAAGAGGAAACCACAATGGTGGGCCTCAAAGCTTGACTCGCTCAGGAAAGAATGCAGGAAACTGTTTAACCGAGCCAAAGCCGCAAGACTAGCCTCTCACTGGGATTCTTACAAAGAATCCCTAAGAATTTACAAGAAGGCACTAAGGAAATCTAAACGATCTTCTTGGCGATCCTTCTGTGGCACGATAGAAGAAACTTCTGAAGCCTCTAGGTTACGGAAAATTCTTTCAACTAATCCAGCGATGCCAAGCTGCTTGAAAAATGCAGACGGCTCCTGGACAAATTCAAGTAATGAATCGCTGAACTTACTACTGGATACTCATTTTCCTGGAAGTTCTCTTACCGAGACTTGCCACGGTTATATACGTTCAAGTCCCAATACTACATATCCACAAGGTCTGATTACAAGGGACAAGCTACAATGGGCTCTCAACAGCTTCAAACCATTTAAATCTGCAGGACCAGATGGAATAACACCAGCCGAGCTACAGAAGGCTTCTGACATAATTGCACCAATCCTTGAGGCAATTTTTACCAGCTGTCTTTACCTGGTCCATGTTCCCTCGGCATGGCGAGAAGTTAAAGTTGTTTTTATACCCAAGGCAGGTAAATGCTCGCAAGTCAACCATAAAGATCTACGACCTATAAGTCTATCATCATTCCTTCTTAAGACCTTGGAAAGATTGATTGATATCCATTTAAGGGCAAGTATTGATACAAGACTTCTGTCTTCGTCTCAACACGCCTACTGTAAAGGTAAATCGGTGGAAACAGCGCTACACACCTTAGTACGCACCGTCGAATATTCCCTCCATCATAAAGAGTTCGCTATGGTTGCTTTCCTTGACATCGAAGGTGCCTTTAACAACGTGGACACATCTGCAATCACATCTGTACTAACATCTCTAAATGTAGAGAGTTCGCTTCGGGAGTTAATTCATTTAATGCTTACTAGCAGAATAATTAACTCCCGAAGCGAACTCTCTACATTTAGAGATGTTAGTACAGATGTGATTGCAGATGTGTCCACGTTGTTAAAGGCACCTTCGATGTCAAGGAAAGCAACCATAGCGAACTCTTTATGATGGAGGGAATATTCGACGGTGCGTACTAAGGTGTGTAGCGCTGTTTCCACCGATTTACCTTTACAGTAGGCGTGTTGAGACGAAGACAGAAGTCTTGTATCAATACTTGCCCTTAAATGGATATCAATCAATCTTTCCAAGGTCTTAAGAAGGAATGATGATAGACTTATAGGTCGTAGATCTTTAGGGTTGACTTGCGAGCATTTACCTGCCTTGGGTATAAAAACAACTTTAACTTCTCGCCATGCCGAGGGAACATGGACCAGGTAAAGACAGCTGGTAAAAATTGCCTCAAGGATTGGTGCAATTATGTCAGAAGCCTTCTGTAGCTCGGCTGGTGTTATTCCATCTGGTCCTGCAGATTTAAATGGTTTGAAGCTGTTGAGAGCCCATTGTAGCTTGTCCCTTGTAATCAGACCTTGTGGATATGTAGTATTGGGACTTGAACGTATATAACCGTGGCAAGTCTCGGTAAGAGAACTTCCAGGAAAATGAGTATCCAGTAGTAAGTTCAGCGATTCATTACTTGAATTTGTCCAGGAGCCGTCTGCATTTTTCAAGCAGCTTGGCATCGCTGGATTAGTTGAAAGAATTTTCCGTAACCTAGAGGCTTCAGAAGTTTCTTCTATCGTGCCACAGAAGGATCGCCAAGAAGATCGTTTAGATTTCCTTAGTGCCTTCTTGTAAATTCTTAGGGATTCTTTGTAAGAATCCCAGTGAGAGGCTAGTCTTGCGGCTTTGGCTCGGTTAAACAGTTTCCTGCATTCTTTCCTGAGCGAGTCAAGCTTTGAGGCCCACCATTGTGGTTTCCTCTTTCCTCTTATGTGTATAAGTGGACAAGCAATTTCTAGCGATCTGTTCATAGCTGAGGTAAGGTCATTGACTTTATTGTCAAGTTCATTAGCGTTAGAGGAAGGACAAGATAGTCCAGATTTTAGTAAACTCTGTAATGAGTTCCTGTATGAGGCCCAATCAGTTTTCCGATAGTTTCGAAAAGTCAATGGACTCGGGCTATCATCCACATTGATATTGAACTGGATATATCTATGATCAGAGAACGAGTGTTCTTTGGATACTTTCCAGTCCAAGATCATATGGTGTATAGTATCTGAGACAAGAGTTATGTCTAGGACTTCTTGTCGAGTTTTAGTTATGAAGGTTGGCTCATTCCCAACATTACTTACTAAGAGGTTAGTACCAAGAATATAATCAAAAAGAGACTCACCTCTGTCATTGATATTGGTACTTCCCCATACCGTATGATGAGCGTTGACATCGCTCCCAATAATTAGGCGGATCCTTTGCCTTTCCGCTTCAGCAACGATCTTCTCCAGGGTTTTTCCAGGGAGAGGGCCAAGGTGGTCATGGCCAAGATACGCCGACACTATCCAGAAACTTCCCTTGGTTGTTTCCAGCCTAGCTACGGTGGTATCTTTGTCACTGAAATGATGGAGTAAAAATACATTAATGCTACGTTTCACTAGTATGCAAGATCTAGGTTCACCTCTATCTGTCACACACAGTGTGTAGTATCCAGGAGTCCTGAGTCCACGAACAACGGATCTCACAATCCATGGCTCTTGGATCAGGACAATGTCTTCCCCGTTTCTCGCCAGCCGGAGAAGAAGTGAGGCCGAGGCCTTTACGGAGTGCTGGAGATTAATCTGTACTAACTGCAGCATTTTGGCTACAATTAGGCAGATCAACCTCCACCACAGTTTTGTTCTGATCCTCTGAGTCTGAGGATGAACCCAAGAGTTCGTCCTCACTCAAAAGGATCATGTTGAGGTCGTCCTCAGTCTCCATTAAGGATGGAATGTCTACGACTTTTGTAGAGGGTGGAGTCGCTATTGGAGAGGGCATTGGTGCATCGTCACCTTCAGTTAAGAGAGAAGACGATGTCCCAGACCCACCAACGCTAGTTCACCCTCGGTTGTTTTTGGAGGCCCGCTTTCCGCGTTAACCTCATCTTTTTTATAGACTCGAATTTTAATGGTTTCAAAGCCATAGTTTATCGAGCCCTCGTTTATGGCTAGAGGAGCCAAAGATTCCTTATTAAGTACCAAAATAGCGCTCCTATAAAGATTCTTTACCTCCTCTAGCTTGGCTATCTTCCAGTTGTGCGTCGGAAGGGACGGGTTACAAACTCTGATCATCTCGAGAATTTCATCGATACCGGCAGGTTCCATTGGGATCCAAATGCGGGCTCTAGGTCTGCTAGGAATGTCTTCCTTAGCGACAACCTCGAGCTTCGCACCTGGCCAAACTTCACCTAACCGGCTGACAGCGAGCTTATACAAGTCACAAGACCTCTGATCGCCACAAACCATGAGTTTTACGTGGCCTTGATGCCAACCCCCATCGCTTATGGAAGGAAGTGGTCCTGGAAGCTCCCTCAAAATGCTTAAAAAGCCACCCGAGAGCTTAACCTTGACCAACTGCCAACGATCAGCCGATATTGTTCCATCGTCATCACTCCTGTCAATGACCGCAACCACGACTTTGCCCTTCGCGACGTCACTGAAACTGGCTTTCTTGATGGGATTGAGGGGAGTGCTGGTGTTGTGCACCCGAGGCCGTTTTGGTGTCGGTACGGCCCCCTCGAGAGACCTTTCTCGTTTGGACGCAGAGTCCTTACTGGTCTTAGTTGTAGCAAGTATGCTTTTTGCCCATTCGACGCTAGCGGTTTGCTGCGGTGTCCTTTCAGCCCCCGATGATGCACCAGAGGCCTTCAGGATTTTCGCCGCTTGCCGCCTTTGCCTATATTGGCTTTTCGAGAGTTTCCCCTTTCTCTCATTAGTAGTGGTAGGGCCATTTTTCACAACCCTGACACTACTGAATCGAGAATCATTGACCATACTTAGCTTCTAATGGGTGATTTTTTTGAGGTTAGGACTTTCATGCATTAGTATTTGACAGATCACGCGGGATTTCAGACATGGTGTCAAAGAGAAAGATGGTCAGTATGCTTTGACATTTCATCATGAATAGACTTACTAACGAGCAACGCTTGCAAATCATTGAATTTTATTACCAAAATCAGTGTTCGGTTCGAAATGTGTTTCGCGCTTTTTTATCAACAAATTTTTTTCAGCGATGAGGCTCATTTCTGGTTGAATGGCTACGTAAATAAGCAAAATTGCCGCATTTGGAGTGAAGAGCAACCAGAAGCCGTTCAAGAACTGCCCATGCATCCCGAAAAATGCACTGTTTGGTGTGGTTTGTACGCTGGTGGAATCATTGGACCGTATTTTTTCAAAGATGCTGTTGGACGCAACGTTACGGTGAATGGCGATCGCTATCGTTCAATGCTAACAAACTTTTTGTTGCCAAAAATGGAAGAACTGAACTTGGTTGACATGTGGTTTCAACAAGATGGCGCTACATGCCACACAGCTCGCGATTCTATGGCCATTTTGAGGGAAAACTTCGGAGAACAATTCATCTCAAGGAATGGACCGGTAAGTTGGCCACCAAGATCATGCGATTTGACGCCTTTAGACTATTTTTTGTGGGGCTACGTCAAGTCTAAAGTCTACACAAATAAGCCAGCAACTATTCCAGCTTTGGAAGACAACATTTCCGAAGAAATTCGGGCTATTCCGGCCGAAATGCTCGAAAAAGTTACCCAAAATTGGACTTTCCGAATGGACCACCTAAGACGCAGCCGCGGTCAACATTTAAATGAAATTATCTTCAAAAAGTAAATGTCATGGACCAATCTAACGTTTCAAATAAAGAATCGATGAGATTTTGCAAATTTTATGCGTTTTTTTTTAAAAAAAAGTTCTCAAGCTCTTAAAAAATCACACGATACAACTCGACAAGTTCGACGTTCAGAGTAGAAGAAACAACGAGTACACACAAATAAAATAGGAATGGAAAAAAGAGATGAGTACATAAAAATGTTTTCAATGTTCCATGTTTACATTCTGTAACTCTCGTTTTCAATGTTCCTGCAACTCTCGCATCGACAAAATTAAGTCGATAAACTCTGAAAATTGAAACAAATCTGAGTTTTTGTTTGCATCTTTCAACGGTCTGAGCGAAAATTAAACGCATTAACGCAGCTAATAAGACAAATAATAGTTGTAGTGCTTTCAGAGTTTTATGCTTCTAGGTCCTAATTCTCATTGGACTGTTGCACCACCTAATTTATTTTACTTACTTAATGATTAAAACTGGCTTCAAATAACTAACTAATATTTATCTAAATGCGTAATTTAGAATTGTTTCTAAATCTTCATTGTTCTGGCACCTAACAAGAGTAATTAATTTCACTTCATATTCGAATGATATTACTCTCAAACGAACACAACGAGAGTACCAAAAAGTTGTTCATCCACAATTTTGAATTTTCCTTGAACACCTCTGAACAGCTGACTACATCCGCCATATTTCAAAGGTGGTCTAAATTTTTCAAAGGTGGTGAGCAGAGAGAAAAGTTTTTTCTCTCTCGTGGTGAGTATGTACACAAACTTGCATAAGTATTTGTTCCCCACATTTTTTTTATATGGAGTTAATACATATGCAAGTTGGTGGCCAAACCACAGCTTGTAGGCAAAAAGAGAGCAACCGTCGAAGTTGGTTCTCTCTATTAGTTCTTTTCTCTCTGGTCCTGTGTGAACTAGCGAAGAGATTAGCTTTCTCTAAACAGCTGAAAAATGGAGTGTTATTCATAACAAGCATAGGAACCGAGGAAGAGGAAGAATTGCTCATATATTTTATAAACGACCAACAATTTTTACTGCCTTCTGAACATTGCAGTATGATTTATATTTATAAATGTGATTGCTACGATTTTAATCTAGTTCTACGTCATTACTCAATAATGGTTGAATCACAAACACGCTTCAGCTTCGGCTTCGCCTGACGTTTACGAGTTCAGCCATAGGAATTCAATGCACGCTGCTATCACAATGGAGCTTCGACCTCACGTTTCGTTTGGCAATCGTAAGGAAAGGAACGTAATGTAACGTAATGTGACTCCAAACGGAAGCTCTAGTTCAATTATCTGAACATTTGCTTTGTCTGACAGCTCAACAGCAGAAAAAAAATGTCAACAAACAAAATATTTGCTCTTTGGAAGGATGAAATAATAGAAATGTCATTCAAAGCAACCTCGAAGCAGGCCCACCGTAACGCAGACGAAGCTGAAGCGTGTTTGTGATTCAGCCATAAATATTATAAAGACAAATTTGTTGTGAAAATAAATAAGTATTTGAATAATACTGATACTTAAGACCTTGGAAAGATTGATTGATATCCATTTAAGGGCAAGTATTGATACAAGACTTCTGTCTTCGTCTCAACACGCCTACTGTAAAGGTAAATCGGTGGAAACAGCGCTACACACCTTAGTACGCACCGTCGAATATTCCCTCCATCATAAAGAGTTCGCTATGGTTGCTTTCCTTGACATCGAAGGTGCCTTTAACAACGTGGACACATCTGCAATCACATCTGTACTAACATCTCTAAATGTAGAGAGTTCGCTTCGGGAGTTAATTCATTTAATGCTTACTAGCAGAATAATTAACTCAAAACTGGCAACTCTTCTGGCAGACGATTCGTTAGTAGAGGGACACCGCAAGTTGGTGTTCTATCCCCTCTCCTCTGGATTGTGGATGAACAACTTTTTGGTACTCTCGTTGTGTTCGTTTGAGAGTAATATCATTCGAATATGAAGTGAAATTAATTACTCTTGTTAGGTGCCAGAACAATGAAGATTTAGAAACAATTCTAAATTACGCATTTAGATAAATATTAGTTAGTTATTTGAAGCCAGTTTTAATCATTAAGTAAGTAAAATAAATTAGGTGGTGCAACAGTCCAATGAGAATTAGGACCTAGAAGCATAAAACTCTGAAAGCACTACAACTATTATTTGTCTTATTAGCTGCGTTAATGCGTTTAATTTTCGCTCAGACCGTTGAAAGATGCAAACAAAAACTCAGATTTGTTTCAATTTTCAGAGTTTATCGACTTAATTTTGTCGATGCGAGAGTTGCAGGAACATTGAAAACGAGAGTTACAGAATGTAAACATGGAACATTGAAAACATTTTTATATACTCATCTCTTTTTTCCATTCCTATTTTATTTGTGTGTACTCGTTGTTTCTTCTACTCTGAACGTCGAACTTGTCGAGTTGTAATTAGAAGCTAAGTATGGTCAATGATTCTCGATTCAGTAGTGTCAGGGTTGTGAAAAATGGCCCTACCACTACTAATGAGAGAAAGGGGAAACTCTCGAAAAGCCAATATAGGCAAAGGCGGCAAGCGGCGAAAATCCTGAAGGCCTCTGGTGCATCATCGGGGGCTGAAAGGACACCGCAGCAAACCGCTAGCGTCGAATGGGCAAAAAGCATACTTGCTACAACTAAGACCAGTAAGGACTCTGCGTCCAAACGAGAAAGGTCTCTCGAGGGGGCCGTACCGACACCAAAACGGCCTCGGGTGCACAACACCAGCACTCCCCTCAATCCCATCAAGAAAGCCAGTTTCAGTGACGTCGCGAAGGGCAAAGTCGTGGTTGCGGTCATTGACAGGAGTGATGACGATGGAACAATATCGGCTGATCGTTGGCAGTTGGTCAAGGTTAAGCTCTCGGGTGGCTTTTTAAGCATTTTGAGGGAGCTTCCAGGACCACTTCCTTCCATAAGCATTGGGGGTTGGCATCAAGGCCACGTAAAACTCATGGTTTGTGGCGATCAGAGGTCTTGTGACTTGTATAAGCTCGCTGTCAGCCGGTTAGGTGAAGTTTGGCCAGGTGCGAAGCTCGAGGTTGTCGCTAAGGAAGACATTCCTAGCAGACCTAGAGCCCGCATTTGGATCCCAATGGAACCTGCCGGTATCGATGAAATTCTCGAGATGATCAGAGTTTGTAACCCGTCCCTTCCGACGCACAACTGGAAGATAGCCAAGCTAGAGGAGGTAAAGAATCTTTATAGGAGCGCTATTTTGGTACTTAATAAGGAATCTTTGGCTCCTCTAGCCATAAACGAGGGCTCGATAAACTATGGCTTTGAAACCATTAAAATTCGAGTCTATAAAAAAGATGAGGTTAACGCGGAAAGCGGGCCTCCAAAAACAACCGAGGGTGAACTAGCGGTTGGTGGGTCTGGGACATCGTCTTCTCTCTTAACTGAAGGTGACGATGCACCAATGCCCTCTCCAATAGCGACTCCACCCTCTACAAAAGTCGTAGACAGTCCATCCTTAATGGAGACTGAGGACGACCTCAACATGATCCTTTTGAGTGAGGACGAACTCTTGGGTTCATCCTCAGACTCAGAGGATCAGAACAAAACTGTGGTGGAGGTTGATCTGCCTAATTGTAGCCAAAATGCTGCAGTTAGTACAGATTAATCTCCAGCACTCCGTAAAGGCCTCGGCCTCACTTCTTCTCCGGCTGGCGAGAAACGGGGAAGACATTGTCCTGATCCAAGAGCCATGGATTGTGAGATCCGTTGTTCGTGGACTCAGGACTCCTGGATACTACACACTGTGTGTGACAGATAGAGGTGAACCTAGATCTTGCATACTAGTGAAACGTAGCATTAATGTATTTTTACTCCATCATTTCAGTGACAAAGATACCACCGTAGCTAGGCTGGAAACAACCAAGGGAAGTTTCTGGATAGTGTCGGCGTATCTTGGCCATGACCACCTTGGCCCTCTCCCTGGAAAAACCCTGGAGAAGATCGTTGCTGAAGCGGAAAGGCAAAGGATCCGCCTAATTATTGGGAGCGATGTCAACGCTCATCATACGGTATGGGGAAGTACCAATATCAATGACAGAGGTGAGTCTCTTTTTGATTATATTCTTGGTACTAACCTCTTAGTAAGTAATGTTGGGAATGAGCCAACCTTCATAACTAAAACTCGACAAGAAGTCCTAGACATAACTCTTGTCTCAGATACTATACACCATATGATCTTGGACTGGAAAGTATCCAAAGAACACTCGTTCTCTGATCATAGATATATCCAGTTCAATATCAATGTGGATGATAGCCCGAGTCCATTGACTTTTCGAAACTATCGGAAAACTGATTGGGCCTCATACAGGAACTCATTACAGAGTTTACTAAAATCTGGACTATCTTGTCCTTCCTCTAACGCTAATGAACTTGACAATAAAGTCAATGACCTTACCTCAGCTATGAACAGATCGCTAGAAATTGCTTGTCCACTTATACACATAAGAGGAAAGAGGAAACCACAATGGTGGGCCTCAAAGCTTGACTCGCTCAGGAAAGAATGCAGGAAACTGTTTAACCGAGCCAAAGCCGCAAGACTAGCCTCTCACTGGGATTCTTACAAAGAATCCCTAAGAATTTACAAGAAGGCACTAAGGAAATCTAAACGATCTTCTTGGCGATCCTTCTGTGGCACGATAGAAGAAACTTCTGAAGCCTCTAGGTTACGGAAAATTCTTTCAACTAATCCAGCGATGCCAAGCTGCTTGAAAAATGCAGACGGCTCCTGGACAAATTCAAGTAATGAATCGCTGAACTTACTACTGGATACTCATTTTCCTGGAAGTTCTCTTACCGAGACTTGCCACGGTTATATACGTTCAAGTCCCAATACTACATATCCACAAGGTCTGATTACAAGGGACAAGCTACAATGGGCTCTCAACAGCTTCAAACCATTTAAATCTGCAGGACCAGATGGAATAACACCAGCCGAGCTACAGAAGGCTTCTGACATAATTGCACCAATCCTTGAGGCAATTTTTACCAGCTGTCTTTACCTGGTCCATGTTCCCTCGGCATGGCGAGAAGTTAAAGTTGTTTTTATACCCAAGGCAGGTAAATGCTCGCAAGTCAACCATAAAGATCTACGACCTATAAGTCTATCATCATTCCTTCTTAAGACCTTGGAAAGATTTATTGATATCCATTTAAGGGCAAGTATTGATACAAGACTTCTGTCTTCGTCTCAACACGCCTACTGTAAAGGTAAATCGGTGGAAACAGCGCTACACACCTTAGTACGCACCGTCGAATATTCCCTCCATCATAAAGAGTTCGCTATGGTTGCTTTCCTTGACATCGAAGGTGCCTTTAACAACGTGGACACATCTGCAATCACATCTGTACTAACATCTCTAAATGTAGAGAGTTCGCTTCGGGAGTTAATTCATTTAATGCTTACTAGCAGAATAATTAACTCAAAACTGGCAACTCTTCTGGCAGACGATTCGTTAGTAGAGGGACACCGCAAGGTGGTGTTCTATCCCCTCTCCTCTGGAACCTAGTGGTGAATGAAATCCTAACTGGTCTGGATACGGAGGGTTTCAGAGTGAAAGCCTATGCGGACGACGTTGCTATAGCAGTTTCAGGAAAGCATCTTAACACGTTAAAAGAACTCTTACAAAATGCCTTAGATAGACTAATACTTTCGGCTGATCGGTGTGGACTGGGTGTTAACCCACACAAAACCGATTTGGTCTTATTTTCGAGGAGATACAAAATTCCATTTGTCAACCCTCCCCATATTAAAGGAATTCAATTAAAATTCTCAGACGAGGCTAAATACCTGGGTCTTGTCTTAGATAAAAAACTAAATTGGAAACACAACGTAGAGGAAAGAGTCAAAAAAGCTACTGTAGCTCTCTTTTCTTGCAAAAAAGCCATCGGTAATAAATGGGGCTTGCAACCCAGAATCACGCATTGGCTATACACATCGGTAATCAGACCGATTTTAATGTACGGTGTGGCAGTATGGTGGACTGCTTTAGAAAAAGGTATAAACCGAGATAAAGTAAATAAAGTCCAACGTTCAGCTTGCCTATGTATAAGCGGATCGCTTCGCACGACCCCATCTGCGGCACTGGACACCTTACTCTGCCTAACACCTCTTGACATCTTTAGCAAACAAATAGCTGCAAGTTCTGCTATTCGCCTCAAAGCTTCGTCGCAGTGGACTAACAACAACATTGGCCACTCCGTTATTCTTAGTTATTTAGAATCAATCCCAAAGCACACAGACTACACCATCCCCCAACTACAATTCGACAGAAATTTCCAGATTTCTATACCTCCCAGATCTTTTTGGGAGGATAGGACATTCCTGGAAGACGAGTCAATCCACTTCTATACAGATGGGTCAAAAACAAAAGAAGGGGTTGGTGGAGGTGTGTACTCTGAACGACTGAAATGAAGTCTCTCATTCCGCCTTCCCAACCATTGTAGCGTGTTCCAGGCGGAACTTTTGGCGATAAAAGAAGTCTTGTCCTGGCTTAAAGAAAACGTGATATCGACATCTGATACCCGTATTTTCTCAGATAGTCAGGCCGCTATTAAATCTCTGGATTCTGTCTCTACAAACTCTATAACAGTCCAGAACTGTCGATCATCTCTAATGGAGATGGCACAACAGTTTAATATTCACCTGTGCTGGGTGCCGGGCCATAGAGACATTCCAGGTAACTGTAAGGCAGATGAACTCGCCAGGAACGGTACAGTACAGCCCATTCTACCACGTTTGGCACGTACTGGCATACCAATCGCTACTTGTAAACTGTTGCTAATGCAAGACGCTGTGAGGAGGGCAGGCACCAGGTGGAACAACATCACCACGTGTCAAGTCACAAAAAACATCTGGCCAACACTGGATTTAAAACGTTCAAGGTGCTTGCTCTCTCTAAGCAGATCGCATATAAGCTCGATAATAGGTGTCATAACCGGACACTGTCTAATAGGAAAGCACGCCATGAGATTAGGCGTATTCTCAAATGACTTCTGCAGAAGCTGTATGGACGAGGAAGAAGAAGAAACAGTTCTTCATCTTCTCTGCACATGCCCTGCTCTGGCTCGAAAACGCAAGAATTACCTAGGAGAATTCTTCTTTAACGATTTAAACGATCTAAATTATATCTTCATAAGCAGCCTCTCACGTTTCGTAAGAGACTCAAACTGGTTCCATTGAGCTTAGGAAGAAACCTCAAGATTCATGTGGTATCACAATGGGCCATCAAACTGGCCTAAGTGTGTCCGTTTCCATCTTGGACAGCCACTTCAACCTAACCTAACCTAACTCGTTGTTTATTTTCTTTACATTACTCACGACATTTCCAAAATGCTGAAAATAAGTGATTTAAGTAGACACTAAATAAAAAGACCGTCAACTTGTTACTTCTGTTGCCAATTTTCATTGCATAAGATTTGTGAATAGGTGATAAGCTATTCTTACTGCTTTCCCCTAAGGTAGTGTGTTGCTTTTAAAGGCTTAACTACATAAGCCGAAAAGTACTTTTGTACAAAAGTAAAAATATTTGTATTCTTGCTAGTTCAGTGGTTTTGTGAAAAGAATATACAACCAAAATTTAAGTCTTATGCATCATTTTTATAAGTTTTCCAGTTCTAACTATATGTTTATATCTATCTTATCTTTCAGTTATATAGCGACAAGGAAAAATCTGTCAGGGAAAGTTCTAACTACAGTTTTTCTGAAAGTGCATTGTGTCTTATTCATAGATGTTTGCTAAACTTATTAGGCTATTCATAAATAAATGCAAATCGAAGTTAAGGGTTAAACATGAATGACTACAAACATAGAAAATGCTATGTTCAAGTAATTATTATCGCAGCCGAATTTCATAATTGATTTTTTTGGTGTATAAAAAAGCTGAAAAAATAATTCATGACAGATAAATGTTACGTCAACACTAAGTTCCAGAAAATATCGATTGATACCGCAATTGCAGAAGATATGGATATTTTTTTAAAAATATTCCCGGTAAATTGTAAAACTTTATTAATTCCGCCTTTTATAATTCAATGTAAAATAATTCAATGCAGTATATTTTAGATAATACAGTAGTTAAGTTATTAGTCAAGGTATTACTATTGAAATAAACATAACATACATTTATTAAAAACATGTACTCGTTCATATATACAAATAAAGTCTAATCTAAAAAGCCTTAACCTTGTTAAACACTTTCTGCACACATCCTTTCTTGTTTTGGTTGTTCCTGCCATCTATCTGTAACTTAGAGAAAAAGAAGAGAAAAACAAATTCACCACGAACTACCGGTATAACTTCTTCCGTTATTTATTGACAAACAAAAATGTTTTGCTAGAATTAATTTCAATTATAGGAGTATTTTTGTAGATATAAAAACGACAAGATGTTAGCAAAATTAAAAAAAAAAATTCATGAGAATTACAAATATTATAATGAGACTTTAAAAAAATAGCCTTCTTGGCTATCAATAAACAAAAATGAGAAATGTCGCATTTCCCGGAAATGATGTTTTTTTGTGTACTCTTCTCCGAGGTGAAAACATGTATACACCGATACGAATTCAACACGCTATAAAAAATGAGAGTAAGAGGTTTCGAAGGGACGGAGACGAGGAAGTTTGGCTCTCTCGATTAGTTTTTTCTCTCTGACAGGACTGTAGCGCCACCTTAAGTAATCTCTTCGCTAGACAGTTGACCGCCAATTCAACTTTCAACGGTGCCAGAGAGTGCTATGACATTGCTTGTACTTGAAAGCGTTAATGATTTTATGGGAACAATCTTCTTTCGTACTCTTACTAAAACTAGAGCCCTTCAAGATCTCAACAGTCACAAGTCCGCTGGCCAGGATAATATCCATGCTATTGTTTTGAAGAGTTATTAAAGTAAAATGTTAAAAAGGGGTCTTAAATCGAAGCTCTATCTCAAACATGGATCTAAAGAACTTAATGAAAAAAATGGGTTAGAATATTTTTTTATTAAATGGGTTAGAATATTTTTTTATTATATATTGTTCGCGCACCCAAGGGGATATGAATACCCTATATAATGATAAAACACAGTGCGAGCAATTAGGAAAGGAGGATAGTATTAGAAAGGAGATACCGATGCACTGCACATTGGTTTTGAATGTCTGCACATTGTAATGAGTGGGAAATATTGAGTCTGGTAAAGCGTTCCACCTTCCTGTAGTGCAACTAAAGAAAGAATCTCTGTACTTTACAGTACGTCCGCAATTGGGCTCAAGGTATTACGGGTATTACGGTAGAATTCTTTGAGGGGGAATGCAACTGGTTATTTCATTAGAGTATTGCTTATGGAAGTAGCCATAAAATAATGACAGACATGAAACCTTACGACGGTACTTGAGAGATACAAACGTTTCAGTTAGACAAATATCACCTATCATTTTTAGAGCTCTCTTTTGAATTTTGTTCAAGAGACTCAAGTGAGTTATAAGGAGCACCTGCCCACATATGGGAATTGTACTCGAGTTTTGGATGAATATAGGCTTTATAGATTATGGCCAGATCAGAAGAGGTAAAAAACTTCTTGTATCGTCAGAGAAAACCTAATCACTTACCAGCATTTTTGGCGATGTCAAATATGTGATCACTCCACAACAAGTGGTTTGTAATGCACATACCTAGGACTGATAGTTGTTCAGTCTCCTCAATGCAAGTACCATACTCATGGATAGTGGCATTGGAGGAGGGTTACGCTTTTGCGACAGTTAAAATTTGTTGATAATTTCATAAGACTTTTCTTAAATCTCATCAAACAGCTGTTGGCAAGAAACTTAAATATCGAGGTAGATTGAAATGATTTTAAATTATCTTATGGAAATAGTATTCCGAAATCTTGGATTTTGGGATTTTTAGGATAAGAAAATTTTCCAAACTTAAAAAATTTCGATTATTTTGTTGCTTGTGTCACAAATAGCTCTGTCACAGGGTTTTTGGAAATAAACATCTTCTTATTATTCATAGCTCGGTAGCGTAATCCAACCACCGTAACAGCTGCACTAGAGAAACAGTGACACGTTGAGAAAAAAAAAGGATTTTGAAAAATAATTCTAAAATTTACTGCGCCCTAAATGTTTCAATTTTGTACAATCAAATTTGTCCAACAGTTTCACTTCTGCCGGAAGAGAAGATGTTTCACTTAGAACCTAAAAAGCTTTAAATTTTAAAATTATTATCAACGGCCTAGTCACTGATAAAGCTTCGGTTCAGTGGCGATTCCTGGTCATAGCGTTAGGGTTAGCTACTTTCTTCTAGAGGTACAAGATAAGTTTTCAAGAACTATAATTAGTTTTATTCAAATCTTCCGCCCTAGGCTTACATCATCGATAAATGTAGAACATTTTTCATGAATTTTTTTGTTAAAGTAATATCGGAAAACAATATATAATTGGGACTTTAATTGAACGCCTGAAGTCTTGTCTAGCATAATTGCGACAAATTCTGACTGTCTGATTCTATTGGAAATTTTATTGCCAACTTTATTTTATGGACAACTTCGGGTTTGCAAGAAAGCATGCGTGATACAGGAAAAAAAAGGCCAGCAAAACAATTTATTTTTATTCTCGCAACTAGCTAGCCATTTTCAAATGCAATATTGATTTTCGATAAAGGTTCGAGTATTCTTCCTTGTATGTTGATTTTAAATCTGTTAGCTTTAGACATGGAAGCTTATTATTAACTATTAATAGCTTCCCCGAAAACGATCTTATTCTAAATGTTTTTTCTAATAATTCTTCAATTATGGTCTTTTCTTGGATTTCATTTCAGTTCCAAGATCATGAACATTCCAATATCATGAAAATAAAGTATCTATTTTTAAACAAACAAAGAAGAATCTGGTTACATCGTCGCAACTCATAGCCTAAAACCGGATACATAATATTTTAAAAAATTAGATTTATTCTAAAATTCTTGGTTTAGCGCCGCTAAACCAGCTAACTATGAGAAATCGCCCCTGCTTCGGTTCCCATCGATTACCGAAATCAAGCATCAGTGAGTGTGGTTAGTAGAAAGATGGGGGACCGTCTCGAAACCTGCCGCGTGCTGTTGTCATGTGTTCTTTCTGTATGTTGTTCTTTCTCCTCTGTCCTTCTGTCTTGTATTAATGTCTTGTGTTGTTATCACATTATATAGTCTAGTCGCTCAAGGTGCTGTGTTCTCTACTCTGTACATTTATGTGCTGAGTAGTGTGAAATGTAATGTAATGTTAAAATTATCATTACCTTTGGAGGTAGCTACACAATGATTATGTTACACAACCATTCTATCGCTGAAATTAGGTTTCAAATACAGAAGAGATTTACTCTTCTTGTTTCGATTCAGAGCCTTACCAATATCATTAACACAGAACTGCGATGTCAAAGCGTGTTGTATATATATGCTGGTAGTTATTAAGTGTCATTAAATCAAAAATATCGTCATTGGCTTAAGTACAGTCTCAAACTTAAAAACGTAACAAATAAATTTCCAAAATAAAAATAAAATTCTATTACAAGGAACCGTTTAAACGGAGTATGCCAACAAAATTTGAAACTTCTAAACAGTTGCTCGTGCAAAGAACGAAAAAATCATCCTATTGAATATTTTGGTAGTCAAATAGGCTACTAAAATAGTCAATTTTCAGACAACGACTGCGATAGTCAATAGCACAATTTTCGGTTGTCATTTTTGGGATCCGAAATTTGTTTACAACTCGGTAATCAATATGGCAGTTGTCATATATATGATGACAACTTTAATTGAAAGAAATTGAAACTTCGGTAGTCAATACACCAATCGCCGTAGTCAAAATGACAAATGCGGTAGTCAATATAAAAGCCGCAGTAGTCAATATAACAACCATGGTAGTCAATATGACAACTGCGGTAGTTAATATGACAACTGTGGTAGTCAATGGGACAAAGCGATAGTCAATATGACAACTACGGTAGTCAATAGGACAACTACGGTAGTCAATATGACAACCAAAATGTCATATTGACTACCGAAGTTGTTCTTTTGACTACTTTTGTTGTCATATTAACCACCCGAAATTGACAATCAAAAATTGTTTTGTTAACTACCAGGTAGTCAATTTTTCAAACGAAAATTTGGCCAAATTTCAAGTTGACTATTGACGATTGTGAGAAGGAACACTTTTTTTTCTGAGTAGAAAAAAAACTAACTTGAACTATTTTTTAGCACAGCTCATGATCTTATTGAAAAAATTTTTTTTAGCATTTACCACTCAAAAGTTTCAAAATAAAAACATGGGATATTTGGGGAACAAACATGACACTCGTAATAACTATGTCTTCATTGTCTGTACCAAATTTCATCGATGTGTGAACTGTGAACTGTTCCGAGGTGAAATGTCTAGTTTGACTAGACTATGGAAAGAATTTCTTCCAGTTGACAGTTTCCCCACAATCACATTAAATGCACTAAGGAAAAGAGAATGGATGCTGTAATAATGAAAACCACCCGCTAGGATTAAAGTAAAATCATTTGCCATTCTATTCTGTGTTAAGCATCATGAATGTCCTTGTCCATGTCCTTCCTTCCTTATTTCCTTCCTTTCTAATTCGCATACATCCTTTTCCTCTGCATTGTTTTACTTCAATGTTTGTGCAAAGATAGAAAGGTATGATAATAATAATAATCATCCCATATCACACCACGATCTGAGCTGACCTCTCGCACCCCTTTGTCTAAGGCGATATGGCATGACGTGGCGACATCATTTAATTTCTGTATGTTACTAGTGCATTTCTGCATCCCGTTAATTCTATAGGTATAGCAGTTTATATGAATACTAAAAAGGACAATCAATGCAATAGCGAGAGGTAGACATCAGATTGCAGAAGCAATATCATTAGATTACTTAACATAATTGTAATTTAACATAATCGTTGTTCCAGAATCCAGACCGTATTCTGCATACAAATTAGTTAAAAATATCAACGCAATGATGCAATAGTCCTTTCGGAGATTTTCTTCTATGTATCCTCGAAAGATTAAAGGACACATCACATGAAGTGATAGTTATAGTTTAGTGCATGTGTAAGGGAGAAAAACATTACTAATGATTAAAAACAAGAGTAAAACGCAAACATGCATTGCTATCTATAGATATTGAAAAGCTTCATTTGATTCTTATATTCTCCGAACGCTATCTTTGGGAAGTTCTCATACCCAACTGCACCTTTTATTTGTATATATGTACATATATAAATACCCACCAAATTGCAATTACCTTTGTGCAAGGACATTTCATTAGTTTATTGGCAAGGGATATGGATAACTTTATATGTACTCGTATATATGTATATACAAACAATAAGCGTGTGAATTTCGCTTTTTATGGTAATTCTATTGTTTTAAAGCGGTTAATAGCGCGTATCTAGTTTATTTGTTTTCTTTTCGGTGTTCTGGTCCGTTGTTCGACCGACACGCGACGACAACAACGCCGACGACTACGAACGTCTCGGTCGCTCGGTGGTGGGCGAAAGCAAAATACAAATTCAAAGCGAAAGCTATAAAAATGTCAATGGTTAAACGACAGCATAATAGTGATAGCGATGGCAATGGCGATGGCGATGGGGATAGGGATGCGAATCTATGGCAGGTCGGTTGGTTGGTTGGATATTTAAATTGGATTACGGTTGTGAAATGGATACGAAAAAATCGTACTTACCGTGCGTCCCTGCGTCGGTCGTCGCGTCGCTCGTCGGTTGTACACATCACAGTTTAATGATTTTGATTGCATAATATGGCCAAGGATTATCTGGTTCGCAGACTCAATTTTTATATAAACAGACCACGCTTGACAGCGTTGCGATGCAATGTTTCTGTTTACATTGAGTGAGGATGAATTAATTAGGCAGACTCGGAGTTTATTGATATGTCACGACTCACCAACGACGACGATATGTGCGGATAGAATTAATATATGGGATTTATTTGGGTAGTTTGGACGATAAGGATAACAACTCCTGGAGCCTCAGTTTTCAGATCAACCGGATATTTGAAGGTTCAATAAAGATTCCATCACGTGGGATGAGGACAAGAAATAAGTTATTTTTGGCATTTCGATGGAGTTGAATGACAAAAAAATAACTTAAGGAATAATATAGGGAAGCTATTACAAACAAAGGCTTGCAGAAATTACTGGAGAGGTATAAATAAATTTAACATACTCTTAACATAATACAATTTTTTTCTACAGAGCTTTTTTTTTAAATCTCAAGTGTTGTAATTTCAAATTCATAAATTTCATTTCAGTAATATTATAAGACGTTTTGAATTTTGTATGAAGACAAAGAACAACAGCTCACAGCGAGTTTCAGATGGTGGTGATAATAAAAGAGGAAACTGACGTACACTGCCTTACACTACGATGAGGCTACACTTTTTGGAATAGATTTTCGCTTTTTATGGCTGGGAGAAGTGTTGTATCCGGAAACTTTTACCTACTACCTGTGAATAGGTTACAAATTCATAAAATTAAAGGAAAATTAGAAACGAGCGTTGAAATTTCCCAACATCAAATAATAAACTACTAAAGGCCACTGTGAATATTTCCGTGCAGGAGTTTTCAAGTGCGATCTTTTAAAAGTGTTTGTATAGAATATGTAAAAGTGTTGAAAACATCAGTTTTAAATTAATTTGAAACACACATGGGTTTGGAAATATTTTTAAAGTTACAGAAAGAGCAAAAATAGATGCTCTGAAGGATTTTAGACTCTCAGGACGTGAAATAACAGGGAGACTTAACAGAAGCAAGAAAGTTGTAAGAAATCATATTACTGATCCACAAATATATGGGAAAAATCAAAAACGGTATAAGGCAGAAACAAGAACTTCATGAGAAAAGCGGTTATTTCTACGGCTTGTCTCAAATTCCACTTTGTCATCGACTCAATAAGGGCCCCAAAAGCAGCAAAATGTTTGCTGGAAAGGTCGTTCCCAAAATTGATAAGCATTTTTGGGCCTCTGCCTTGGATTTTCCAAAATCACAATGCCCCCATTCACACTTCGAGGGTTGTTAGAACTTGACTTGACTTCAATCAGAAGACGTGGAATTTTCACCATGGCCCCTATGTGTATATACTGCACTTTAACGTAATCGAAAACCTTTATCGAAGTTTTTCGTAATTCCTGGGTCGTCCAAATTTTCTGGATTATTAAAAAAATGAATCTTTCCATTCCAGACCCTCTTATAGAGGTTATATCCGAAAATGGTGGACATAGCCATTACTATGTATGAAAACGTTATAAAGAAATGTTGTTTAACCATAAAATGTAAATATTTCATTAATTTTTACGTTTTTTTCTGAAATTTTGCATGTGGCCTCATCCTAGTAACGCACTTTTTTATACCATTTTTGAGAGGTTTATTTTTTGATCTTGAGGAATTCCAACGCTTGTTTCCAATTTAGCCTTTAATTTTATAAATTTGTACCAATTTAATGGTAGTAAAAGTTTCTAGGCACAACACTACCACCAACTATAAAAAGCGAAAATTTGTTCAAAAATGTGTGGCCTCATTCTAGTGGTTGGCAGTCTATATCATTGTTTTTTTCTTAAATGGAAAGTTTAATTTTTGATTAGATTTTTGTATTTTTAAACAATTTTGTAATAAACATAAATAAAATAAAAACATTAGAGGTGAGTATTAGTAGAATCTATGTGATAACAAATTATGCTGATTTTATTCTCTCTATAGAAACGGCACTACAACACTACAGAACGGGACAAATACGCCCTTTTATTTTTAATTGATACTTTTAATATGCCTTTTTGTGGGCGTTTTATAATTTTTGAATCGCATTACAACTTGCATCAAAGAGCAGTATAATATCTGCCGGTACAACTATAGTTTTAAAATCTTCTTATTTAAAAAAAATAAGTTTTTAAAGTTCTGACAAAATAAAACCATTGGAAAGGTACTGTTTCGTAGATGTCGAATTTGCTACTTTCAATCCTCTAGAAGACTTAGTTTGCGAGATAACCGACTTCAGTGTTTTGAAAAAAAAATGTAAACCAAATTGAAAGGTTGATATAGCATTGTAAACGTACTGCTCCTGTTCCTTCATCAAAACACTACTGATGACATAAGAGGAACATCAATGAAAACGGCCTATGAAAAACTGCATCAATTTCTAAACGTCAACAAAACCCATACTAATTTTGCCCCTTCTCGTCAGTCATATCTATTCAACTTTCATTTTGAACAAAGTCAATAAAGTATGATTACATTTTCTAAAATTGTGTTGTTTTTTTTCTTTATTTAATAAAATTAACTTAAAATAATAACCTGGGTTTATAGCCTAAACATTCCTCCTCTGGGGTTTCCGCCTTGTAGTGGTGGGGAGGCTTACGCTTAAAATTCTCAGCTGATCAGCTGTAGACTTTTATTCTTAAGTCCTCAGCTGGCCAGCTGAGATCTTTAGGCAAACCAAGAGAAACCCAAAAAACGAAAAACCATGAACAGAACACAACAAAAGAACGAAAAACCAGCGGGGATATACGCTGAAACGTCGACAGAAGTCACGGCTGCCGGCGCGGGCTTTGCCTCTCCAACAGTAGGAGGGGAGAAGTCGCCAGTGACAGACAAGAACGTACATAAGGACAAAACTACAGAGACGACAGTAACGAACATTACACAGAAGGAAGAAGACCTTCTTCTCACTCCTTTTTCCAACCTCGGTGTGGAGGATGGAGCTAGCATCGGAACACTAGACGACGACGACACATGTTCAAATGCTAGTTCTACCCTCTCACGATTGTCTAACACTTTAGTTCGGAGTAGAATCTCCAACTGTAAGAAGACAATCAAACGACTAGGGAAAAGGAAATGGGAGGAATTGACGACAAACGAACAACGCTCGTGCTTTCCTAAAGAACGAGCCTCTTATGATGCGGGGGCCATATGCCCAAACATCGGGGGAGGCGGATTCCAAAGGAAACACTGACATGGGTGCGCTGATGGGACCGCCCAATCCGCCGATTGATATAATTCAATCCAAGAAAGGATCGACCCCTTCAGTTGCACCCCTGACTAGGGAACAGACGCCGTTGCAACCATCGAGGCCGTCTACACCCGCCAAACCTAGTACGGGGCCATGTGCAACAACGAGCTTGGAGGATGGTAAGACGGTCTCGAAGGAGAAGAATCTGGAGGTTGCTTGTGAAAGCAGTACAAGGGGCCATGTCCCCGAATGCAGCTCTAGCATAACCCCTTCACCTTCGTCAAGCAGCGGTGTCATTGACATTACTTCACTAAGTACTAGGACGACAAAAACGGTGATCGAGAAAAAGACTACCAAAACTCTCACCGTAGACAAAATACTTTATAGGAGAATACGTAACACTGAACGGACAATTCGACGCCTATCTAACAAAGATCCGGACTCCTTAACGGCAAGGGATAAGATAGTGCTCGAAAACGCGACACGAAACCTTAAGACACTGACAACGAACAAAGACAAAAATATAGGGACTAAGAACCTGATGAAGGAGAAGGAGATGGTGGGCCATGTGCCTCCCCTGGACCCTGATTCAGTGGCAAAAACGTCCAAAAGAACAAGGCAGGATGATACACTTTCGCCCACGAAAAGATCACCCCTGCAGAAAAGAAAAAAGACCTTGGCTACAGAAGAGATGTTAGAGGCGCGCAAATTCGCCATTGCGGATTTCGGTAATCCCTCGAGAAAACTCTCAGAAGACCAATGGCAATTATTAGAAATACGAATCCTGGATGAGGTTAACGATGCTATCGTTAATAGCAGGCCACCACCACTCTTTGGGAACCTCAGAACCATCCATGGGTTCAAAGTCCTGACGTGCGAGGATGACAATACTCTCGCTTTCCTGCAGGACTTCGTCAAAAGAACGATAGCTCCCTGGCCCAACGCTGATCTCCGCTTAGTCAGTCCAAACGAAATCAGCGACTTCGTCAAACCTAAGGCCAAAATGACGATAAAAGCCGCCAGCTCCAATCTTGTCTACATTTTGGGAAGTAGACAAATTGACATTGCCCTAATTCAGGAACCCTGGATTTCAGGGGGCAGAATTAGAGGACTACACACATCAGACTTTATACTATACAAAGCCACACAAGTAGCTAATAGTAATATCAGATCCTGTATTTTAGCCAGGAAGAAGTTTAATCTCTTTCTTTTAGAAAATTACAGTGATCCAGACCAATGTGCTGTGAAAACAGAAAGGAAGGGACTCCCACCACTGATCCTGACATCGTGCTATATGCCGCATGACGGACAAGAAGGGCGTCCCGCTAATATCACAAGCCAGCTTGTAGAGAAAGCTGCCTCTGAGGGATGGGACGTGGTACTAGGCTGTGATACAAACTCACATCATACTCAATGGGGTAGTACCGACATCAACAACAGAGGTGAGTCTCTTTTTGAATTTATACTAGACCATAATCTTTTATTAGCAAACAGAGGTAACGAACCCACTTTTGTAACTAAAAATAGAAAAGAAGTGCTTGACGCTACCCTAACCAATAACTCAAGCACAATAGTAATAGATCAATGGAATGTTCTTAAAGAGGAATCATTCTCAGACCACAAACTGATAGGCTTCTTGATACAAAATGAAGTAGCAACTCCAAAACCCTTTAGGAATTTCAGGAAAACAAACTGGAATGTATTCTGCAGGGAAGTAGGGCAGGGGATTCAAAACCCTCTGACATAGATATTGCGTCAGAAAAACTCAGAGTTGTTCTGAATAACGCTTTAGAAAAAAGCTGTCCCATTAATCATATGGGAAAAGGTAGGAAAAAAACACCTTGGTGGACCACGGAGATAGGCAACTTAAGAAAGGAAACTAGAAGACTTTTCAATGTCGCCAAAAGAACTAGGAAAGAAGCTGATTGGGAACATTATAAGACCAGTCAACGTATTTTCAAGGTCGAAACACAACGAGCAAAATGTAGCTCATGGATGGCCTTCTGCGACGAAATAGAAAGTACAAATGTATCAGCAAGCCTCAGGAAAATTCTGACCAAGGATTCAGTCGCTCTAGGATCCCTCAAAAAATCTACAGGCAGCTGGACTGAATCCGGTGGCGAAACGCTTGAACTCCTTGTGGATACTCACTTTCCTGGCTGCGTAGCTGATATCCGCAGTCCAGAAACAGAGTCTCATACGGAAACCCTAGTACCATCGGATGTTATAACGGAAGAAAGGATAAAATGGGCCATTCACTCCTTTTCCCCGTACAAATCAACTCGTCTAGACGGAATCTTCCCTATGATGCTTCAGAAATGCATAAACCTTATCATCCCACACCTAGCTAGCATTTTCAATAATAGCCTTAAATGGGGGTATTTTCCCTTATCGTGGCGTGAGGTAAAGGTAGTTTTCATCCCTAAGGCTGGTAAACCTAGCCATACGGAGGCTAAAGACTACAGACCCATTAGTCTAACATCATTTATTTTGAAAACTTTTAAAAGGCTAATTGATATACACATCCGAAGCACCCTGAAACCGGACTATATATCGGAATTTCAACATGCCTACATTAAAGGAAGAAGCGTTGAAACAGCATTTCACAGTGTCGTCAGCGTCATAGAAAAATCACTGCATGACAAGGAATACACCCTTGCAACGTTCTTGGATATTGAGGGAGCCTTCAATAACGTAAAGAACGAAACAGTGAAGCAAGCCTTGGACGACCACAAAGTCGAAAAAGCAATAACACAGTGGATAATGTGTATGCTCAGAAAGAGACAAATTAACTCTGAGCTAGCGGAAGAAAGGGTAAGAGTAACCACATCCAGAGGCACCCCTCAGGGTGGGGTTCTCTCACCGCTACTTTGGGTTCTTGTCATGAACGGCATACTCTCTAAATTGAAATCAAGTGGAGTAAGGATAATAGCCCACGCTGATGATAAGGCCGGACAAAGCATATGTGCAAGATGTGCAAATGCACAGGGCGCAGAATTCTGGGGGCGCATTGCCAGGAGCAAGAAAATGTAATCTGATCTTGCCCAAACAAATATGTACTACTCTTTGCCATTTTTTGAACCACACACATTCTTAAAATAATCTCAAAAAAACATCCATCCCATCACAACTGTCCTAAGTTATCTCTTGCGCACTAACTAACATCAATTTCATTGTTGCATTCAATGAAAATTTAACTCAAGATATCGCAGAACTAAAAATCCTACCTACCTCATTTCCAAATATTTCACCATTCACCCTGTTCATACAAGAGAAAAAATCTCAACACAAAAAAGTTCCATGCAAGAGAAAAAACGAAAAAATCTCAACACAAAAAAGTTCCATGCTACCTCATATGTGCAAGATATATTTCATGCACACCGAGTCCCAAAATTAACATAGAGAGTATGACGAAGCAAAATGCTTATTCATATCGAATCGTATGGGCTAGTACGTGCAGGTTTTGTATCACGCACCGTACCTGAATGTGAGTTGGAGTTCTCATCTACAAAAAAAAAAAAACAACAAAAAAAATGCCTCAGAAAAAAGAGAACAGATAGGTTGCTGTCATGGTATAAAGAATACAAGGTATGCTTGACAGTTCTGGTCGACTGAATCGTGACGTCATTGCGAGTGAATTTTCTTATTTATGATGTTCTTTGATAATCTTTGGTTCTCAATCGGCAGATCGAAAAAAACTAAACAATAATTTATTTGTTATTGAGAATTGAAACATTCATAATTTATTTCATTTATATTATT
The DNA here is from genome assembly GCA_920104205.1 of Eupeodes latifasciatus. Taxonomy (NCBI): domain Eukaryota; kingdom Metazoa; phylum Arthropoda; class Insecta; order Diptera; family Syrphidae; genus Eupeodes; species Eupeodes latifasciatus. The sequence goes on from OV049924.1 coordinate 158,172,089, forward strand.
ATATGTTCTGCAAAGACCAGCATCAACTCAAATTGATAATGTTAAAAAGGTCCTTAGTGATTCTTAAGTGATTAGTTAATCCCTGGCCTATTGTATTATTTTGGTTGAAGAAGAGTTATTACGGTAGGTGGTTCATAATATGGTTAAACATATTGTTAAATTTGATTAATGTTTAATTATCTATAGTTTTAGATGGCCAAACATTTCATGAAGAAAAAGTGCGAACGATTATTGAACAAAAATTCTCAGGATTCCAATTATCTTGTGGTTATTTGATAAATTTGATCTTCTCAAGGTATAATTAAATTAAATAATGAAATTCTATTTAAACCAATTTTGTTTGTTTTGTAGAATTTACAACCAAGAATGCCCTTGAACAAGGTAACCAAGTCAACAGATATTGGAATTGTAGCCACTTCGGAAACTTGTAGAATATGTGGATATAGGAACGGAAAAGAGGAAATCGAAACTATAGAAATCACATTTTCTTATAAATATTTAGTGGGTGAATTGAGTTCGGTTTTCAATTTCTATAGATGTAAAACTTTGAAATAAGAAGATAAACTAGGTATTTCTCTTTTAAGTAATAGTTTTTATTTTTTTTTGTACGTTTGTATCTTTTTTTCGTTATTAGTATTATTTAAAGACTTTATTCTAAAATAAAGTCTACATCTAAAGAACAAAAGGTTTAACCTTTTCAGGTAAATTTACATCATCACAGTTTGTTAAGTGAAACTTTAAGTAATCACTTATCACATATATCTTATTGCTATTGATTTTAATAAATATGTTTTCAAGAGCAACAATTTTTTCCATAAATTCTGGAGATGGTTTGTGCAGATCACCTTCAGATATTGCATCAACCCATGTAAATGAGGTTTGCTTTTCTTGCAGAATGTACATAGACAAATCGCTGACGATATATCATCCCGTGTCCAGTTCAATTTCTTCTTGGGATTCTTTAGTCGTTTGATCTGGCCATCAGTAAAAATAGATGCAACAGAGCTTTCAATGTTGCGGAGCTTGCAGTTATCTTCTTCCAATTGTTTGTTTTTTTTTTGCAAAGCTGCAACTGTTTCTCCAACTCGATTATTTGAAGCTGTCTGCTACACTCCATATCAACTCTGTATATAACAAAATTTTGATTTAACACAATGCTTTTTAATATTTATTTTAATATAAAAATGAACCTACTCTGTATGAGTTGAAATTGAATTTTCCATCTCGACAACATGCTGCATATTTTGTTCTTGCATATTGGGTGAAATATTTTCTTTCTCTTCATAATGTTGGAGGCAACTTGCCACAGTTCTTCGGTTGTTCCTTTTGTCCGCCCTAAGAGCCCTTGATAAAGTATTCTTTATACCATGGGTTGCTGTGCTACCTTCTACTACAAATCAAAGACACTCCATATATATATATGTAATATATATATATATATATGTATATATATATATGGAGTGTTTTTTTGTTGTTTTATTTTGTAGATGAGAACTCACATTCAGGTACGGTGCGTGATACAAAACCTGCACGTACTAGCCCATACGATTCGATATGAATAAGTATTTTGCTTCGTCATACTCTCTATGTTAATTTTGGGACTCGGTGTGCATGAAATATATCTTGCACATATGAGGTGGCATGGAACTTTTTTGTGTTGAGATTTTTTCTCTTGCATGGAACTTTTTTGTGTTGAGATTTTTTCTCTTGTATGAACAGGGTGAAATATTTGGAAATTAGGTATGTAGGTAGGTAGGTATGGTCAATTGATGTGCAAGTTTTCTTTTTTGCACACTGAGTATCGAAACTAACATGGGAGATATTTAAAAAAAACTTATTCATATGGGTCAGAGCGTGCAGGTTTTCTTATTGCACTTGCACACTGTGTAAGAGTTAAGTGCCTGATTACAGGAGATGAAATTTTTAAAAGAATGGAAAAGGAGCATAGAGCTTAAAAGTTAAAGAGGGATGATTCTATGTGGAGTCGAATTGTTCTTGCACAGGCAGTTTTTTTTTTTGAAAGTTAATGACTGTTGTAACGGCTACTTTTAATGTATATTTAGTCTGGTGCAGAATGCAGATTGTTTCGATTGTTTTTTCGCTTTGTTGGTTAATTAATATTAAATAAATAGCTATCAGTTTTTAATAGAAGTGACGTATTTTGTGACAAGACCGTAATGTGACTGACTCAGTTGATTTTAGACAAGCTTGAATTAAATGAAATTTTAATAAGTAACTGTCAAAGCCAAAGTTATGATAATGGTTCGAATATGGAAGGAAAAGAAGCGGGTGTTCAGAATCGAATTCGAACCCTGGAACCAAGAGCATTTTTGGTTCCATGTTGCCCGCATTCCTTAAATTTAGTGGTTAATGATGCTGCTCGGTTCTCATTTTATGCAGTTAAAATTTTCAATGTTTCAATGTTCAATGTTTATTTAAATTTTTTTCAAATTCAAGAAATATATGAAGCCCTATAGAATTAAGAAATCTAGAGGCAAAAAACATTCCAGAATCGTTAGGAAATAAAATGTTTGATTTTACATTTATTTGCTGCCTGCTAATTTGGTTTGATATTTTAGAAAATATACATTAAACTAGTAAATATTTGCAAAGTCCGTCCGTTAATCTGTCAACTGGCATAACAGTTTTAGAAAATACAAAAAACAGTTTGATTTTAATGCGTTCCGATGAAAAATTTAATGAGTAGGTATGTTCAATTAACCGAGCGTATTGCTAGCTCCCTAGAAATACCAAATATGTTTCTTGTAGCTTCATCATTGCGATCTCAACGGAGAAAAATACTTTATGCTGATGAATGTCCTGAAACTATATTAGCCGAAACAAAGATACAAAGTTGAATTTTTTTTTTCAAATACTTAAAAGGTTTGATACGTATAGTATCAATTTTACATTTTTGAGTAACATAAGCGAATGTTTAAAAAATAAAAATGTACGTGCTTCATGCCTTAATTTGCAGAATGTTTTAACATAACGTAGTTTTAAATATTTAGATGGAGAAGAATTGTTTCAAGAGTTAACCGTAATATCCCAGCTTGTTACGCCACAAAGCTCAAGTTTAGATGTGTTAAATTTTATTTTTAGTTCAAACCTTGAAGATTTTGCTCTTAATTAAGTAACTGCTCTCCAAATCCTTAATACAATCCCGGTCACGGTATAGCTTCAAGAGAACGTAGTTTTTCTAAACTTAAAATTATTAAAAATTATCTTAGGACAACCATGACTCAAGAGAGATTGGTAGGTTTATCTATAATGTCCATTGAAAAGAAATTATTAAATTCTTTAGACTTTGATGATCTCATTTCTGAATTTGCAAAATGTAAGGCCAGAAAAGTAAGTTTCCAATTTTAAAAGTTTCCCCTCTGCTCATTTCTTCGCTGCGTTTTAGTTTAATGGTTTAGGCCTCCTGGGGATACCTCAATAAAAAAAAACGCATTGAAAGTCTACCTCCTGGGTAATCTGGGAAAGGCTTATGCTTGTGTATCAGTTTATGTGTAAAAAAAATATAAAAAAGGGGCGCTTTCTACAAATATTGCACAGGGCGCAAGTTTGGCTTGGGCCGGCCCTGCTGATGATCTTGCATTACTAGCGACTGGCAAGTTCCTACCCACTATCAGTGAACAAACCGAATACGCCCTCTCGTTGGTAAGCAAATGGGCTAGGAGCTGTGGGCTGACAGTCAATCCAGCTAAAACAGAACTAGTGCTATTTACTAACAAGCGCAAAATACCTGATTTTAAAATTCCTTCAATTGAAGGCTGCCCTCTTAAAATCTCTGATCACGCAAAGTATCTCGGTGTGATCTTAGATAAAAAACTAAATTGGGGCCTGAACACCAAAGATAGATTCAAAAAGGCATCGATTGCCTTTTACTCCTGCAATAGAATTTTCGGGAAAACCTGGGGACCAAACCCTAAAATTATCAGATGGATGTATTCGGCAATAATTAAACCAATACTAACCTATGGTAATTTAGTATGGTGGAAAGCTTTAGAAAGGAGCACGAACCTAAAAACTTTGACAAAAATTCAAAGACTTGCGTGCACTGGCATTACGGGAGTAATGAGATCCACTCCAACTGCGGGACTGGAAGTTATACTCAATCTGATTCCCCTAGACCTCTTTGTTCAAGAATCTGCGGCCAAAAATGCCCTGAGACTTAGTCAAACTAAAGTCTGGATAAACAGTTCCATAGGACATGCCCAGATCCTTCATAAAGTTTTGGGTCATAGTACTACAGCAGACTATAAAATACCCGAACTTGATTTTCACAAACCATTCCAGGCTGCCATCCCAAGCAGAGAGGAATGGATAGATAATATACCATACTCCAGTGAGTCGTCAATAGCTATCTATACTGATGGCTCTAAAATGGACACTGGTGTAGGGGCAGGCTTCTATTCCGAATCTCTCAAGTTGACCGCCTCGCTTAGGCTTCCAAACTACAGCAGCGTCTTCCAAGCGGAGGTCCTGGCAGTGACAACAGCTGCTAAAAAGGTATCAATGATGGCGATACCACGAGCTGATATCACCTTTTACATTGATAGCCAAGCGGCAATAAAAGCGATTACTGCAACTGAGGTAAAATCAAAGCTTGTTTCATGCTGCCGCGAAGAGCTTAAGGTTATTGGCGCACAGCACAATATTAGACTCTGCTGGGTCCCAGGCCACAGCGATATACTAGGCAACGAGAAAGCCGATGAATTAGCAAGATTAGGGTCAATGCTTGACGAAAGCCAAGCTCAGCTAGTTATCACCCCTACCTGTTATTTAAAACAGGAAATCTCAAAAAGAATAACTACTAAGGCCGATGAAAGGTGGAACCTTCTTGACACCTGCGGTACTACAAGAAAGATCTGGCCCTGTTTTAACAAACAAAGAACGGAAAGAATTATGCAGCTACAAAAGGGATCACTTCGACCTCTTGTAAGCATAATCACCGGACATAATCTGTTAGGTTTTCATATGAAAAAGATGAGAATCAGTTCAGATGATCTATGCAGAGGATGCGGTGACGAGGAGGTGCATGAAGACACTTCGCACTTTCTGTGTCACTGTCCCGCACTCTCCCATCAAAGGAAGAAACTGCTTGGCAACTTTTTCTTTGGGGATTTAAAAGAACTCTCTAGTACGCCAGGTACTAACATTCTGAACTTCGTCAAAGCCTCTAAATGGCTTGACTAACTGAACACATAGGTTTTTTTTCTTATTAGCTTGAGTATCAATACTCACGGGTATCACAATGGATCTGTATTGATCTAAGTGTGACGGTTAAGACACCAACTGTCAGCCCCTCAACCTAACCTAACCTAACCTAGCCTAAACATTGGTCCTTCGAGTCTGATGTCCCCTCTTAGACAACAGACCAATGCAGGGGCCTGATTATGGGATTCGCGGCGAATCGTTTTGCTAGCGAGTTTGCCATTTTTCAATTATTGCATTCGCTTTCGCCTTCTTCGTTTTGAATTTGACCAATTAACGAATTCGAAAGCGAATTTGAAATGTCATAATAGTAGGGGAGCCCAGGGTGCTAAATCGGGATTTACTCGAGCGTCAAAGAGACCTATTGGATTGCGAAGCTTAGATGATATGAAGAAAAAAATGTTATATCATATATACACTTTCATCGGTGGGGGGAGCGGCTATAAATTTTCAAAAATGTAAAAAAAACGCTCTTATGTAATAATCTAACGATAACCTTTTTTATCTTTTTTTAACTCAAAATTTGAGTTTAAAATTATTTTTTTCAAAAACTATGCATAGTTTTGACTTTATTTAAAAACTGGCTTATAGAACAGAATGTTGGCTTTAAAAAAATGTATAAAACTTAATTGTAAGTATTACCTTTATTTTTTAATTATTTTTTTCCATTTTAAATAATAATTTTTAAAATTACCCCTCCCCGCACTTCGGCTAACGGAAATCGTCAGATTATATATTATTTGTGAACGTTGAATTATTGCCTTCAAAATAAAAAAAAATTAGCCACGCTCGAGAAAGTCAAGATGACGTTTTTTTTTACAAGTTTGTAACCCGGCTACTTCTTATCGTCAATCGAAAATTGTCAGATTAGTGGAATATACACTTTTTAGCATATCACTAACTTACCCTACCTTAATCTGACGCGCTCGAGAATTTCAGATGATCAATTTTTTTTTACTAATCTAATCCTTTATCCTTGACGCGCGGCCACATATACGGGGCTAATACTTGGTGGAGGTATTCAATGGGGTACTAGGTACCTCCCTGTATATTAATCTGCCGCGCTGTAGTAAATCCCAAAATCCCTTCTCGTGCTCCCCTACTATAATGTTTGTTGGCGAGTTGAGATCCGATAGCTTTTTTTGGCGGATTCGCAGGCGAAAGAGTGTTCGTTATTATTCACTGATCGATTTCGTGGATTCTTTCTTGATTGTAATTATATAAAAATGTGAGTTAGCTTTATTTTAATTTTCTTATAATTTATCCACAATTCACAATAAAATATAAAATTTTTAATAAATCACCGCAAATTTCACAAATTCAATCAAAACAAAACAAATTTTGTTTGGAAAGCTGTCAAATCACTGGAATATAGGAAGAAAAAGTAAACCCAAAAGTGTCAAATCACTGGAATATAGGAAGAACTACTTTCGCTTCGCCGCGAATTCGTTAATAAGGAAATACGACGCCAGTCGAATTTGAAAGGTCGAATTGAAAACGATAAGCCGCGAACCTCATAATCAGGCCCCAGGGCGGAGAGAGAGGCCCAAAAATAATTATCATTGCAACTTAATGAATTTACAACTAGATCAACACTTTCAAATTCTACCGAATAAATCCAAAATCGAATGAAGAAAACAATCCTTAAGCAGACTCTGATGGAAATGAACACATACGAATACATAAATACAAATATATTGATTTAAAAGAAGGAATTGAATTTACACAAAATCATCATAAACGTAAAATATTCTACGATAATTCACTCACCAGAAACATTTTCGCCGACACCACACGATTTGCGATCACAATTTACACATTTAACTCACTTTAAAGTTGTACAAGTTCGCGCACTTAAAAACAACCGACGCGACGCCTTAATATTGATGAAGACATTTTCCATTCACAGCTCTGCCAAGACAATTTGTTGTTGTTTGCCTCCTTCTTCATGCTTACTCAACAGTTTTTCAATGAAATAACGAATAGGAATTGTATGAGCATCGATGAATAATAATGAGGCACTTCACTTCAACAGGCAGGAGTTCGACTTAACAAATCTTGTTTTTTTTTTTCATTTGTTAGGGTCAAAGGGGGTAATTGTAAACGATTTTGCATTTTTTATTTTTTTTTCACTTGTAATGTTTGTAACAGCTTAACCATGCAATGTCGAACATTTTTGTTTATGCTACTTAAGTTTGGATTGTATTATCTATCAAAAAGTAGTAATCTTAATGGCGTTTGTTTATTAGTTTTCGTAAAATTTGATGTTTACATTTACCTCCCCCCTAGTTTTTTAAGTAAAGGAGAAAAATGGGGTAAATGAAAACGGTACCAGTCGTCCTACCATTGTGGAAAGGGGTAACCAAGTTCTCTCTCCTTATATAAGTAGGTACCTACTAAACCAAGGAGATCATCCTTATTGCAGGAGTAACCAGCACGAGATCTGAAATAAGGCACCTTGCTAAAGTGTCCTCCACGTCTGACGAAAGTGCTGGTTTTCTGCCTCTAGATATAATGACAGTAGGATTTTTCCCTTCACCGATCCTCTGAAGTGTATGATGGAGCTGTGGTTTTTGGTTGATATGTACGTGGCATCTTTTTGATATAAAATATTGTTAGATCAACACCAAAACCATTGAAAATGAATATTTACAATAACCCCAAATTGTTCACTTTTACCCCATTTCGGTGTTTACATTTACCCATGATAGGAACATAATGGGGTAATTGTAAACAGCCAATAACTTTTAAATTTTGTTATACAGACAAATAAAAACATATAGCATGCATTTATACTCATATTTAATTTAAAGATAAAATTTACTTACTTCCATCGCCTTTGTTTGTTTTGCAACAATTTTAATTAGCACTGAAAAACTTAAAAACGCAGAAAAACGAAAGACTCATGGAAACGAACAAAACATAAATAACCCTTTGACAGATAAGGCCTTCCACGCGTCAATATGACTTAAATATAATGTCTTTTCAAATAATTTCATGGCATGCTTCAAATTATAAACGGTTTTGAGAAAATTAAGTGTGTTTACAATTACCCCTCTTGACCCTACTCATTTATTGCTCACAATTTTAATGAATTGTTTCGTTTCATGTTCACCAAGCCACGAAAGGTCATCAAGGGTTTCTTCGCACGCGCTGCAAAACTGAGTAATAAGTTTAAACTTAACTGCTCCCTAGATGACGAATTTGCTACTTTCAATGATATAGGAGTTTCCGAGATAACCGACTTCAAAGTTTTGAACAAAAAATGTACACTAAATTGAAAGTTGTACATATGTACCATTGTAAAGGCACTGCTCTATACCTGCTGAATTTGCGAGATAAACGACTTCAAAGTTTTGAAAAAGAAAATGTCCAATAAATTGAATTGCATTGGCAATTTATAATCAATTGTTTTATTTTGAGAGCACTGTTATATTCGTGAACACAAATGTATGTACATATAATGTAAATGAAATCCAAAGTAGACACAAAGACCTAAGGTGCAAATTTTAAAATAAAAACACAAAATGTTTACAAATGGAATTGATTCCAATCAATACTACTGTTAAATACGGGTAATGTTCAAAAGATCAAATTATTCAAATATTCAATTGAGACGAAACTTAAGTTCAACATAAGAAACTATATGCCATGAAGAAACTAGAACATAAAATCTACAAACGACTTTGAGTGAAAATTTCGTTCCATGAAAATGTATAACGTTAGTTTGTATGTTGAACGTAAATATTTTTTATTTTTTTGAAACGACTCTAAGTATTTATTTTTATATTTATTCGTTTTAATTTTAACATTTGTATTTAATTTACTTTATTTTTATGTTCCTAACTTTGTTTGTTAAGAATTATCGTTATTTTTTAGAACTATGTTTCTGTGTATATAAAAAAATATCAAAAAATGTTTGTATTGGAACTATGGAGCCTAGGTCTACCTATTGTTTTGTTGTTGGTGTATCGTTTTTTTTTTATTTAATAATCGTTTATTCTCATATCTTATTTTTTATAACAGTTACGTAGGGTACTAAATATACAATTAAATGTTTTTAATTTATAAAATAACAAGAAAAACAAGAGTGGTAGAAAAAATAAATGTTACTTTTAATTTGTTGTTACTTAAATTGTATGTGATGTTAATTATAAAAGTGGTCTATCTTCGCCAAAAATGTGTTCAAAATGAAAATCTTGGAAAATTTGTTTGAAAATATGAAGAATTACGAACAAATTTTTTAAAACAAATTTAACAAGAATTTAATTTTTTGTTTTGTTTAAATACAAAAAAAGTTCAGAAGTAATAGCAAGAAGAAGAAAGATCCACCATTATAATAAACGACATATAAATACAAATATTTTTCTTTTTTCAACATTACCTAAACTTAAAGTAATATTAATTATAACTTATGCCATAAAATGTATCCAAATTATAATAATTAATCATTATCTAATTTATATATGTTTCGTGTAATGTATTTTATTTTGTTTTTTCTTTTTTTTTACGGTAAACGCTAAGCTCAATGGCTTGCTTTTATTATATATCTTATGTTTAATTAAATATAGAATATAAAATATATTTAGCTTTTAATATGGGTTTTGTTTATTTTTACTCATTCATGTTTTTTCTTTCTGATAATATTTTTATCCGCGTTTTGTTATTGGCTTTTGCTTTTAGTTTTTCTAAGTCTATTGCATCGATGTGAGTCCAGTTGAACTACTGATGTGGGCGGACGTACCCAATGTTGAAGCCATATCTTGATAGCTGAACTATAAAAAAAAATATTAGTTATTAAAAATATTGTAAATTCACTTGGTTTAGATGTCATAAATATTTAAACGAATTGAAGTGTCAAGAAAATAAGAAAAGTACGTAATTAGAATGTCCAATTGTCATTTATGGTAGGTTGGAAGGTGTGTTGGTCTTGGGATGCTTCGTTGCCGGCTAGACCGGTTGGGAACTTGTCCACATTACTGAACCCTTATCTGCCACAAAACATTTATCATGCCAGATAAAAAAAAATAATTTAAAACCACTCCAGCAAGTCCTTGAACTTAGAGGACATTTACCCAGAAATGGAGATATGCAGCAGATCCTGAAATAACTCAGGACCTAAAATCGACAACCACCAACGATTTCAAGGCGTATGGAACTACTTACATATGTCTCTGTTTGGCGTTTCTGCCGAAATCATCCATTTGAGTAAAGTATGGCTGGAAACAACATCCGAACACCAATTAAGATATGCATAAAAGAAACATAGAAGGAAAGAACGCAAAAGAGGAGGCGAATCTACTTCTAAACCACTTTTCAAATCCCGACATGAAGGATGTAGCTAGCATCGGGACAATTGAAGTTGACAGCGTCAGCGATAATTGCTCGGTCGCTGGCTCCAACCTTTTAGCTGGAGTAGAATCTCCGATTGCAAGAAGACGGTAAAGAGGTTGGGAAAGTTTAATTGGGACGTAATGATCGAACTGGAACGTAAACTACTGCATAATCATTGGGCCTTCTTTAACAGAGAGCGCCTGGTAATTGAAGCCCACTTTGCAACTCAAGAACCCAACCATCTCCATAAGGAAGTCGGTTTAGAAAAGAAGCTAACCCTTCGGGTGCAACAAACAGAAAAGAACACGGACCAACAAACGATGAATGCACCAGAGTACTCGCAACCTCGTACAATAGTGTGGTCACTTTCCCCAAGTTCCACGGATGACAAAGAGGTTGCCCGAAATGAGAAATAGGAGGAAGGGAATAGGTAAAAGAAACACTGCAGGTGGCAGCCAAACGTGAACCAATCTCTCTCTTCTCAACCCTGTGACCGTACAGTAGACACACTCGACAGCGTCATGACGATCGTCGAAAACAAGACCAGACAGCAAGGCTAAAGTAGCGACAAAATTATTAGACACAGAAAAAAACCGCATTAGAAAACCGAACGCTGAAAGGATTGTTCGGCGATTTTCTAGCAGAGATCCCGAAATCCTTACGGAAAAGCTAGGTCTGACATTGACAACGAAAATTGACGAACTACAGAAAGACAAAACAAACCCCGAACCGGGGCCCATTATGGGGGCAAGAATAACCCAACACACCCTCAAGCATCGACGAGCTGCTCAAAAATAGCTAGGAATACCTCGTCAACAAACTGCTCCCATACAACTTGAAAGAAATTTAAGGCATCCCTTCAGGAAGCCTACACTGGAGCTGCGAATCCTGGAGGAAGTCACATCATGCCAGTTCGAATGCTGACCTCCGTCTCATGGACATAAGGGAGATCAAAACCTCAATCGGCCAACGGCAAAACTCCTGATCAAAGGGCGCAACCTGCTAAAAGATCGGTTAGAGAGATACATATGTACTATCTGTCAACACTGACCTGCGTAGCCAGGAATGGGAATTGATCAGGGTGGAAAACGTGGAAGAAGGCACAGAGGTGGTTTTGAAGTTGGTACAAAAATGAATACTACTTCTGCCTAATTCAAGAACCCTGCATAGCAGGTGGCAAAATTAGAAGTTTAAAATCTAAGGGGCCAGTTATAGCTATCATTGAAATCGATCCGGAAAAATTTTTGAATCGATATTTGATGGTGTTTCCCTTTGATTAGAAATGAAATGAACACAAAGAATTTTTTTTGAGAACAAAAAGTGTAATTGCACATTTATTTTTTTCTAAAAATGGATTTTTCTATTTCCCGGACGGAAATTCATTTTCCTGAACAGCTGATACTTTTATGTTCAAAAGTAAAACGAATCGTCCCATTGATTTGTGCTCCAATTTCACACAATTCCAATGACAGATTTCTGTCGAGAAAAATTTTTCGGGGGATTTCAATCAGGAAATTTTTTTCAATGACAGAAATTTTTAAGGATAGCTATAAACGACCTGTCAAAAACATTCCAATGTTTGTTTTCAATGATGAAAACCAATGATAGATATAACTGGCGCCTAAAGATCTCGTACTGTAAAGGGTCCGCCATCTAACATTTTTTTTCAACTAGTGCTTATTTCGTGAATGGTAACACTTAGCTCATGTCTGATTTGACAGATAATTAGTTTTATCTTTCCGCTGAACGAATATGGTTGTGTATACGCTTGAACAACGCTGGGAAATATAGCGACATTACTTTGAAAATCATGGTAATGTTGCAGAATGTGTGCGAAAATTGCGTACGGATTTTGGAAGAAGAGAAGCACCGTCAGCTCCGTATGTTTGTTATCTTGTGAAAAAAGTGAAAGAAACTGACATGCTCATCGGTAAACCAAAGCGTGAAATGCCAAAAACAGTGCGTACACCCGAGAATATTGCTGCTGTGGCAGAAAGTGTGCGTCAAGCGCCATCAACATCAATTCACCGTCGTTCTCTACAATTGAACATTTCGGAGACATCATTAGGACGAATTTTGCATAAAGACCTTGGTATGACGCCATACGAAGTCCAATTCGGAAATCACATAGAATACATTTGTAAAAAAAATAGCCAAAAAAGTTGGATTTATGAAAAGAATTAGAAATCAAATTTCGACTATCAGTACAATAAATATATATAACGTTATTGTAAAACCACACTTTGAGTATTGTTCCACCATTTTGTTTTTATGTAATGAGAGTAAGATTATAAGACTGCAAAAATTACAAAACAAGGCATTGCGATGTATTTTAAAGTGCAATAGATATGTGTCAATTCGTTATATGTTGAACTCGTTGAAGTGGTTACCTGTTAAACAAAGAATCATTATGAATGTTTTAGTATTTGTCTATAAGATAGTAAACAATTTAATGCCAAATTACTTAATTGATTATATATTTACAATTTATAAGAGACTTACAACCCTATGCACTAAGAAACCGAAATGATTTAAGACTTCCTAATTTCCTTAATACGAATACACAAAATTCTCTTATATATAAAGGCTTCAAATTATTCAATAGCTTAGACAGTCACATTAAAAATGAAACTAACTTAAATATATTTAAAAAAAATGTTATCGAATTTGTAAAATCCCAGTATTAGTAAATTAGTTTTAAGTTAAATAAATCAATTATGTGAAAATATAACTTAAAGTAAATGTAAATAGTTTAAATTAAACTAAATAAACAAACGTAAACTTAAAATTGGTTCAGGAGTTGAAGCCAACTGACCATCCAATGCGTTTTCGCTTCGCTTAGTGGGCCTGCGATCGACTTTAGAGAAGATGCCGATTTTGCCAAAAAAAATCATCTTTTCAGATGAAGCTCATTTTGATCTTGGCGGGTATGTAAAGCATTTGGGGCACAGAAAACCCGCACGCATACATTGAAAATCCGATACACCCAAAACTAGTCACTGTTTGGTGCAGAGGCATAATTGGGCCATTTTTCTTCGAAAATGAGCAAAGAGTAAAAGTTAAGTTTTACGCCGACAAGCCAGAGACAATTGACGCTTTAAAGGACAATATTCGTGAAGCCATTGGTGAAATACAGCTGCACACAATCGAAAATGTGGTTAAAAATTTGACCGATCGTGTAGGCTACTTCATTTGGTCTGGAATTACTAATTCAAACAAAAATAAGGAATCTCAGCAAACTTTTTAGGAATTAGATTTATTAGAAAATTAGTAAGCAATATAGATCATTTAGACTCGAGTAACATATCTGAGCCGAAATGTTTAGATACAGTCACAACTGAGCTTACAGGAATCTTAAGAGAAGAAACCCTACTGGTCAATGGACAGAATCTTGCCGGGAAAGTTTAGAACTCGTGACAAATACCCACTCCTTCCCACTATTCAAAACGCCAGGTCGCCAGGACGGCATCATAGCTATGATGCTACAAATGAGCGAAGTTTTTGTAATCCACACAATATGTTCCATAAAAGTCTCAGGTAGGTTGCGGCGCGAGGTCAGAGTAGTTTTCATACCTAAAGCTGGTAAACCAACCACACTACTGCTAAAGACTAATTCAATTAGTCTCACATCGCTTATTCTTAAAACATTAGACTTCTAGATGTTCACATTCACAGCAACCTCGGGCCTGAAGTTTTATCGCCTTCACAACACGCCTATTCTAACGGCAAAAGTGTATAAACGGCCCTAAACTGCATGGTGATAACTATAGGAAAAACACTCCTAAGGATACACTGGCCGCGTTTTGGCATGGTATGGTGGAATACGTTAGAAAAAACTTAAAATCTAAAAACCCTCATAAGGGTACATAGAATGGCCTGTATTGTATAGGCACAACACAAGCGATGAGGACTACTCCCATGACAGGAATGGAAGCAATACTGAAGTACATGTTTTTTTCTGAAAAACTCAATCTTGTTATCGTTCAAGCCGAGGTATCGGCAGTGACAAACACTGCCAGTGATGTGCCTGGGAACGAGAGAGCGTATGAGCTGGCTAGGATAGTTACAACACTGGCTCAATCCCACACAGACTCGCGTATAAACACCCCAACCTGTTAACTAAAAAAGGTCATTAGTAATAAGATATTTCAAGAAATCAATGAAAGATGGAAAAGCCTCAAAACCTATGCTAAGGAAATTATGGACCAAATTCAACAAAACTAAATCCCGTTCGATTATGCACCTAGACAAAAAATCTTAACGATTCCTTGTAACATCTAACCATCTCTTGGGTTTTCATCAAAGAAAAATGCGGCATACTACCGATGAATCGAATCGAAGGCCGCGGATTACGTAACGCAACCAAGTGACCTCACCACTTGCGAGTCCGCAACGGGAGATATATATCTAGGGACCGAGCTAATTTTGCTGGGTGAAGCCTTACTACACACATGGCTGCAGCGCCAGTAAATAAATATTTATGAACTGCAGCCAAATTTGAAAAAAAAAAACAACAAATTATGCATCAAATTTATTACTTACTTGTGGGAAAAGTGGTTCTTCTTGAATCGCCCCTAAGGGACCTGTTGGATCTGGTGGGGTCAGTTCAACACTTTCACCAGTAAACTCAGAATCAAAATATCGCGTGTCAGTATCTGAAGTGACTTGAGGCTTAAACGGTGGTGGAATCTAAGAGACAAAATTGATATGTACTTATATTCACCATAATAAAAACACTTACTTTTTTCTGTACTAAATCAGTCCAATTAATACTAGAAAAGAACGCATGCGCTTGTATCTCTCTCACATCTTCTTGGCCCCCACCAAGTCTTTTATTTGGATCCTTTGCGAGCAAGCCACTCAACAGACTTTTCGCTTCTTCAGATATCGTTCGGGGAAATCGAACATCTTCAAGCAGAATCAATGTGAATAGAACATCATGATCTCGATTATAAAACGGAAGACGACCACAGATCTTAAATAAAATATATATGTATACAATTATGTTAAACAAATGTAAGCACATTATATTCTCACCATTTCGTACATAACCACTCCGGTACCCCACCAATCCACTGCATGACCATAGTCGTTATCTTCTAAGACTTCAGGAGCCAAATATTCTGGTGTGCCGCAAAAAGTCTTTGTCGTGCGTCCATATGTAATGTCCTCTTTACATAAACCAAAGTCAGCTATTTTTATATGACCATCCTTGTCCAAAAGAAGATTTTCCAGCTTTAAGTCGCGATATATGATTCCCTGTGAATGCAGATAACCCAAGGCAGAAATAATTTCGGCTCCATAGAATCGGGTGCGTTCTTCCGTGAATACACGCTCGCGACTAAGATGAAAAAAAAGTTCACCCCCATTGACGTATTGCATAACGAAGCAAAGGCGGTCATTGGTTTGAAATGAATATTTTAATGACTAAAAAAAATCAGAAAAAATGATGTTAGTTTGTGATTTGAAGGTTATTTTTCCCTACTTGCAATTAAAAACGGATGATTTGTTGTTTGGAGAACTCTGCTCTCCGTGAGTGTATGTGCCACTTCATCCTTTTGTATTATGACCTCTTTTTTAAGAATTTTAATAGCATATAGTTTTGCTGTCGACTTTTCACGACACAGGATCACTTTTCCGAAAGTACCTTTGCCTAGAACTTTCAAGAACTCAAAATTTTCCAATGTCTGCAAAAATTAAATAATAAACACCTATTAAATCACCGAGTTCAACAAAAATATCCTTAAATTATAAGCCCTATTGTTTTTGGCCTAGCAATGATAATGCTGTCACATCAATGGTTTGATGGGTTTTCAACATACAATAAACCTCTTTGTTAATTTCGTATATACATATACATATATAAATACATTATTTAGTTCATATATAAAATAAAGTAATTAGTGGATAGTTTAAAGCGCTATACCGTACTCACCTAAACGTTGCGCGTTCCAAGCGAAACGTTCGGGGCGAGTACCGTACATAACGAAAACTGAAAACGAATACGAAAACCTTAAAAGTTGTAATGTACTATATATATTTTTAATATATCTTTATAATTGGTATGAAATATTTATTGATATTGAAAACACAGTTAATCAAAAAAGAAATCGGACAAATATTTTTTTTATTTTTAAATCACTAAATAAATTTGATGAAGGTTTGAAAATGGCGAATTTGGGCATTAAACCACCTTCCATTATTAAATCTGAATATTTAGCAGAAATTTAATTTTTACTAATAAATGAACCTGTGTAAATCATTTTGACCAATTTTGTTATGTATATACATACATACATAAGTGTTCAGAACTTAATCAGGCGTTAGACAAGGTTGTACGATGAGTCCAAGCCTATTCGCTCTATTTATCGAAGACTTAGTCGATTTATTACCTGCTGGTATCGAACACGCGGGAGAATTAATTAAAGCACTCTTGTTTGCGGATGATATTGTGGTTCTCGCGCCATCTCCAGAATCACTACAGCTTATGATAAACCGGATTTTTGAGTACTGTAAAATATGGAACCTAATAGTTAACATGGAAAAGTCCAAGATCATGATTTTCAAGAACGGAGGAGGTAGAAACTGCCTTAATGAAAAATGGAACTACAATGGTGAAAATATAGAAATTGTCAAAGAGTTCAAATACCTTGGAGTGATTTTGACAAAAAATTTAAATATGGAAACGCATCTGAGAGAAAAGCTTACAAGTGCAAAAGCCGCCATCAGCGCATCTTGGAGTAGGTGTTTCTCAAACAAAAATATCGCACACAGCAGTAAGTACACTGTTTTTAAGGCAGTAGCAGAATCAATCTTGTTCTATGCAGCTCAAGTATGGGGAGTGAAGAAATATGAAGATGTGGAAAAATTGTTACGCTTCTACGTTAAAAGGATCTTTCGGCTGCCACCAAATACGCCGAACTATATAATTATGTTGGAAACGGGACTGCAGCCACTCTTTGTACGAACACTTAGAATGCAGATTGATTATGTGCTCAAAATCATGAATATGGATAATTACCGGCTACCGAAGATAGTGGCACTTCAAACTATTCGAGAGAGGTCAGGATGGTATGCAGAATGGATGAAACTTGCTAGGGAAAGTGACATGGACCTTAACATTGATAACTTTGATTTCAATCAATGGAAAGAATCATTGTATCACCTAATTGCAAAAGTGGATGATATGTTATGGAGAAAATGCCTTAACGAAGCAACTGGGTCTCTGCACAGAGCAATTTACAGTCAACTCAATCACAATTTGGAGGCGAAGAACTATTTTCGGGATGAATTCAGCGTAGAGGAGATTTCGATGATGGTTAAGCTACGTGGTGAACTTGTACATCTTAACTTCATTCCACATAGGGAGGATTTACCAATATTATGCTCCTTATGTAATCTACAAGTGAGAGAAGATGTATTTCACTTCATGGGTAAATGTCCAATTCTTAAAGACATCAGGAGAAATGTTCTTGGAACGGGATTTTTTAATGAAAATGAAATTGTATCATTGTTGAACGAAGTCGACGTTAAAAAACTGTATATGTACTGCAAACTGGCTTTTAATTATAGGGGGAGAATTATTAATGAGAGTTTCTGAAGATAATATTTTATTTCAATAGTAAACTATTCAAAAAAACTTTTTAATTCATGTACCTAAATTGTTTATTTATAAATTATATTTCATAAAAAATTAGTTTTCAATTTATGTTTTGTCAACTAGGCAGACGTCAGAATGCCATGCTTTTTTTTGATTTTTGTAAACTATGTAAATTATATAAGACGAGAAATAAAAATCTATCTAAATCTAAAATCTAATCTAATCATAAGTGTTGAGTACACAACGCATTATTATCAAAATTAGTGATAAGATAAGAAAACTAATGAGAAACGGAGGAGTCTGAAATTTGGTGATTATATGGTTTGGAGACAAACATAAAATCACTATGTCGACTGTTATTTCTATCTACTGAATATCAGAGGCATCTGAACTGAAACTGAAACAAGTGGACGTATCCTTATATACGAGTAGAATCTGTTCGACACACTGTGGGATATTCAGGCATAAAATGTACCCCCATTTTAAGATATTAGACTCTTTGTTATATTACATTGTCAGTAAAAATAGTTTTGTTCAATGGAGGCAATTAAATTTAAGAGTAAACAAACTTACTAACTGTCCTAACATAAGGCTTTGTCAAACTTTCAACATAAAATTAAATTGAAATATGCTGCTTGTAATCAAAAACGCCACCGTTTTATTCTTAAAAAAGTTAAGTGGATGAATTAAATTATCAACTTCCATAAATATCCATTTAAAAAATAAATATGGTAGGGCAAAAGTGGAATTTGCGGCGTGCTAAAATCGAACTAAGCGCCACAAATCTTGGCAATATATCATTTCACGAAAATATTCAGGCCTCCAACCTTATAAATTACATAACAAATGTATCTTCTGGACGTGCAATTGTCACTGTACCACAATGAAGAGTGTTGATAAAAATGGCTGTAATAGCAAGTTATCAGAAGAAGATGCTTCTCGGTTTTGCCAATACGGTTACAATGTACATATCCGCGGAACAAAACAACATTTTCTTAAAGAACAAAATTGGGCGCATTCATAAAGCTAGTGACTACGTAGTTGAATTTCAACTAGATTTGTGAATGCAAAACTTCACTACAAAGCTAGTCAATCCGGAACTGTCATATCAATGATAAATGCAAATATATAATACAAACATTTGTGTCATCAGTACTTTAAATAGTTTGTTTTGTTTTTAAATTCAATAAAACCGAATATAAGATATAAATTGAGTGATTTTTATTTGTATTTAAATACTAAATGATTAATTTCATTTTGAATTCTTGTATCCTTACCGAGCAGCTAATTGTGATACGTCAAAATCAGTGTGCACTAACTTTGCAGCCGAAAATTTTACACTACGTCGGAGGGGAAATTTCAACTGCTTTTGTAGTTAGATTTAGCCAATAAGAATCCCTTGACTACGTAGCCACTAGCTTTGTGAATGCGACCATTATATTAATAATCAGATACAAAATATACAAAAATCTGTTGTGATTCAACAGCAAATACTACACACGAGTTATTATTTACTATTATAGATGGTATAGTGTGTAATGCTTGAACAGATAAAATGTTTTGTTTTTGTTTGTTTGTGGCGCTATAAAATGATTTGCAAAAAATGCCTAAGCTGCCTCAGATCCAACAAAATTTGTTTTCGGCCTTTCCGTATTACATTTTTGGATACGATTTTTTGAATGCTTGCTACATACAAAAAAGCTACAAGCTTATGTTACAAAAATGGCAAGTACAAGGGACGACGAAAAGGAAAGAAAAGTACGATTTATTGGTTAACTTACAATAATACAGTCAGGAGGTTTTTTCAGAGTGCTGAAAAATGGGCATCGACATTGAACTAATACAAAAGTTTCATGTCATACTCCAAATCATCTCACGGTTTGTATGAGCAATCACTTAAGTATCTAGCTCATTGCCGTCACTTGAGGAATTCCACAATTCCTTGGAAACAAAGCACAATATACAGAAGAAATAAATAATACGAAACCTGCAGCAAGATCCTTTTCGTTATCTTGAGCAGCCAAGAAAACTAAATCACTTTGCCGGTGTTGCAACAATTGCGACCACAGAGACTTGATGCAAATTGTGGTTCTAAGGTCCCTTCTAACTTTATGGTGCAAAATCATCATGGCATCCACTATACACAAAGGAATAGGAAAGTGATGAAAAAAGAGCTCTAGCACATAGGTTAGGTTCTAAGTGTTGATGCATCAGCATTGAAAGAAAAGCTTCTCACTCAGATCTCTTTGGATCCGTCGATCTCCACAAGATATGATCAGGATTTTGATGGGTTAGTTTAAGGGGAAATAGGTGGGAGACTTAGGTTGGGGGGTGCCTCCCTAAACCGTCCTGACTTTTGAAAGATTTCACAATTTCATTTAGTTGATCTTGCATAATGATGATTCGATACCTACTCTGTTCACGTTTGTACCAACTATTACATAGTTGAGACCTTAGTTATTGTAATAGGTAGTTTCTTTTTTTTTTGCTTTGGAAATATTCGGCCAAAAATTGATTGAAAACAAGCAAATGTCAAGAGATATCTTTTTGCAGTCTCGAGGAAACTTTACGTAATTTGTTCTATTGGCGTATAAATCAATTTTTGGCTCAGATGAAGTATTATTTTTATTATAATAACCAAAATAATGGGACATTTTTGAGTTGAATTTTGCGGGAAAATAAGACACATCACAAGAGGAAAAATAAATAAATTAGGTGGCGCAATAGTCCGTTGAGAACTAGGTTCTAAGGATTTACAACTCAATAGCGGATCCAGGGGGGGTCGTAGGGGTCATGCCCCCCCTGGGAGATAATTTATTTGCTTTTTCGTAGGAATTCCCTTCAATTCAAAACTAATCGTATTGCGTTAATGTACATACATATATGACCCCATTATATTTTGAATTATTTATTTTTTGTGTATGAAAACAACATTTGTATTTTACTTCCTTAAACTTTGTTGCTAAAAGTATTACTTTTGACTGAAGATTGGACCAAGAACATAATATGAATCGGATATTCAGCCCTATTCCAAAAACACAGCACAAATTCATCAACTTTTGACCAATGGATGATCCAGAGGAGGGGTCATATGAGCCACATGGCTTATACAGTTAAGTTGTATAAGTAAAGATTTCATCTAAAGATTTCTTAGTAATTTAACGACATTCACCAAAAAGTGGTTTGCTGTCAAAAACAACTAAAACTTTTGTTTTTACTCAATTTAGAATTTGAAAAAACTTTAGTCTTGCTTTAAATTATTTTCATAAAAATTGTTTCTAAGAAAAAGAGCAAATATTTAGGTTCTTAAGAAGAAACCTTGAATAAGAGATCATCAATTTTATATTAAGTTGCCTTTAAATTCCTTAAACTAGCCTTCAATTTTATGGTTACATTCTTTTGACACACATAAATAGTGATTATTGAAGTGATTTTACTTGCGACTTATAGGAACTGTAAGTTTTGCATTAGTAAACAATTTTAAACTAGAGCTTTTAATCAAATATGACATTACGACGATAGAGAAGTCGAAAAAATGGGTACCTCGATTCCTTCCGTCTGTCTGTCTTTCCTGAACCCTACAGTCCAAACAATTGTGTTTATTGAAATTAAGATTTTCAGCCGATTAGTGTAAGGCGTTTTTTTTTTCATTTTATTAATACGAAAAATAATAGCAGTCCCCAAGCAGGTTCAAACATGTGATTTTTCTAAAACTTTCTCTAAATTTAGTGTTCTTAATTTGACTTCTTTCTACAAGAAAAACATATTTTCGTATTGCTCCAGAAGGGTACCCCTCAAAAAACCTTTATTTTGTTTTTAAGTTTTCTCAAGAACTAATGGGCCGATTTCAAATTCTCTTTCTGTGCAAGCTCTTGTCAATGATCGAATGATCAAATTGATGATGATTTTTTATGATCAAAAATGTAATTTTTTTTTGATTTAAAAAAAATAGTAATTTTGTTTACAAAACTCGATATCTCAGAAAGGGGACAACATTTTTGGACGAAATTTAAATGTAAAATGTACATATGTATATTTATAAGTTTTTTATTTAGTGCTTACCAAAAATATTTGTAAGACAAAATTTAAAATTTAACATGATTTTCAAAAAAAAAATAAGTTAATCTAGATTTTTTGACAAATAAAATGGCATTTAAATTTTGACAAATGAAATGGCAATTAAATTTTTGAGAAATACTTATTTTGCAGGTACATTTTTAAATCTTAAAATATAGGAAATATTTTTAAACAGACTTTTTGGAAGAAATTAGCAAGTTCTAGCGACCCAGTCGTGCATTTTATTTTATTCAAAATTGGTTTTCTGTTGAATACAAAAGATCTTAAAAGATCTTAACAAATTAAATAAATCTACTTTTTAAGTGAATTTGCTTTGGATGCTCTAGAACTAAGATTTAAACACGAATTTCAATAATATAAATGTCCCAAAAAAATCATGTGACACTTTTGTTAAACTAATGTATAAGTGAAAAACATAATAAACGTTTCATATCTATTGATATAAAAGCTTTGAAACGTGTAATTTGTGAGTGCTACAAAAACTTTTCTTCCCAACTTATTTGTTTACCTAGGTACCTTAGTTTTTTTAATTTAATTTTTTAGAGAAATTATGTACTACAACTATTTCCTTAAATTCAAGAACCAAACCTTTTTATCTCTACAATTTTTAAGTTTTGTTGACGCCTTTAAGATCAAAATACGAGTAAGCAGATTGATAACGATAGTAATAAGAGACTCCCGAAAATTGAGTTCGAAAAAACTACGTCAAAAAAAGTCCGTCATTTCTACATCTCATTTTCTGGATTTTTGAATTTTTGCTTTTTTCAAAACAATTTCCTACATTTCTGCACGAAATGCACCGAAAACCCTCTAAACTATTGTGTTTTAGCTCTTAAATATGGCATATTTAGAAAACTGTTGGAATCTTGGAATGCTTTCATATGTAGGGAGTCATCCAAATTAAATAGTTAGACCATACCTTGCTGGACAACAGTGTTCTAAAATAATTTGATAACTAAAGTTGTCATTTTAGCAATTATTAAATTTTGTTAGCCTCCTTAACAAAACATTAAAGAACATTTTTAAGCGGTGTCTAAGTGTGTGACCCCCCCCCCCCTGATGACAAGTCTGGATCCGCCCTTGTTACAACTCTCAACAATTACTGTGTGCGAGTAATGTTGTCAGGGATGGAGGGGATCTACAGTTTTAAGCCGAATCCGAACGGTTAATTTGAGATAGCACTTATCTTGACAAGAATTAATCTTGGGGGATTTGTTCCTCGCAAGAGGTAGTACCCGTGAAAAAAAAATTTAAATGGTACAGGCAGAGGTTGACCTTTGGCATGACAGTCCAAACCACTAATCACTTGCACAAAATATCTATATAGCTATTGCTTTTTCTATATAACTAGTAACAGGGCCTATTAATTAATGAATTCAACACCGCTATGAAAAGACAAATAGCTGCTTGGATTCAGGCTTAGGTTAGGTTGTATTGGGTGAGGCATCTGTAAAGTTCCAGAAAACATCTCACTTGGATCTCTTTGGATCCATTGTGGATTCAGACCTACTAACCCATAAAGAGCTGGAGAATAATAATAATGATAGAAATGGGGGCAATTTTAAACTTTATTCCTACCACTCCAATGTCTATTGTTGCCAACAAAATAAAGGGCGAAACATTAACTTACCTAACCCATCTAAATGCGAATACTTAATAACAATTTAGACATCAAAGAAGAATTCTGGAAAATATGACAATACTCATTATCTTGATGAACTTCAACAAAGACATAAATGACAACAAAATAGTGACACTTTCTTCCGCGACAATCGTCATTATCAAAGAAGACAACTTTCCAGTCATGAAATGGCCACTCCAAAGATTAATTAAACAATTAATAAATTAATTAATTTTATAGCGCAGATAGAGTGGAAAAAGTTGCTGAGATTCAGAAATGAACTAGTGTATTGCAGCGGCCAATACACAAACTAACTCCATTACCAATTAAGATAGATGAAACAGAAGGGAACAGATAGATACCAACAGTTATTGCCACATCCTCTTACCAATAGAATATCTTGAAGAAGGCGGAATCGGACTAGTGTTTTCTTGCGGGTACGTTTTGTTTGTTTCTTCTGTTATTTGATAATTACCAACATTTTATCAAATCAATAACGATAACAATTTGCAATTGGGTTACCTAGCTAAAACCTGCCCCTAAAGTGCAAAATAAGAGTGCATTTTTGAGTTTAAT
The DNA here is from genome assembly GCA_920104205.1 of Eupeodes latifasciatus. Lineage (NCBI taxonomy): Eukaryota > Metazoa > Arthropoda > Insecta > Diptera > Syrphidae > Eupeodes > Eupeodes latifasciatus. The sequence continues at coordinate 158,196,517 of OV049924.1, forward strand.
TACCTTCATTTACTATTTAATTGGTTGGGATGTCAAATTATACTACTATGATCTGCAAGTGCAATTCACTATACAAATTCGTTTAGAGACAAATAAAATATTTCAGTATTATTTTTGTATTTGTTTTATTTCCCGATACCTTCCGTAAATATCTACTAGTTTAAAAAAAAATATTTTATTGATGAACCCAGTAACAAATTCATGTTTAAAAAAAAAAACTAACAAATTTTAAATACATTGAGAATATACCAGCAAAAGGAATACTTACGACTTTCTTTTTTCCACTTATTTTCCCCGTGGAAGTGCCTTGAACCGAGAATTTCTCTGACAATTCTACTTCGGCTATGGAAGCCATGTCAACATCTGTCATATCTTCTGAAGTAGATGGGGACATGGCAGTCTCACCCATTTCACTCAATCGACTCGCCACCATTCTGAAAAAATAATAAGAGTAAGTTTGCAAATTAGTCATTGTATTAAAGTCTTGTTCTATTTCCATACAAAAGTAATATGCTTTGTTTTTTACTTCGAATCGGATATCAATTTATGACGGTTAAAAGTTAAAAAGGCAGCCAGAGCGAACTTTTGAGTTTCACAAAACTAAACAAAAATCCATATTTACAGTAATATTTTATTGACAAGTAAAATTAAAGGATATTTTCCTTGACTATCAAGGAACACTATTAAATTTCTTTTTTTTAGAAATTCAGTTTTGAAAAAAGGAAATTATTATTTATCGTGCATTTTCTTACGATTGATATTTGAAAATTACACTAGAGAAAAATTGTTCAGAAGAACCTCAGTTATGTTGTGGTGCAAATTTGTTGTTGTATTGGAAAGGCACGACAGCATCTAACTCATGAGCCCAACTTTCGTACCCGTGCGAAACACAATAACTACACATATATCCATATTATAAAATAGCAACATTTTTGCAAATATTTAAATAAGAATAAGAATTAACAGTGGAATTCTAGACTGTAACTCAAAGAATGTTTTTTCTTGAATTTGAAATCGCTTTTTTCTGTAATTTTTCAAGAATTCAAGAAGTATATATTTATTTTTGTTAGATTTAATTAACTTTACTTGTAAAAAATATTAAAAAGTTCATGACGCCCGAGCAGGAACGACATTAATTTAAATAACATTTTGTAAGATATAAATATTTTGTTTCAAATCGCTAAGTTAATATATGTACATACATATGTAGATACTCAAGTCGTAGATATGTATGTTAACAAGTTTGATATATTGTAGCTAGTTCAGGATGTGGGTTTCAAACTCCGTCCAAAACAACTTCCATTAAACGATTCAAAAGAAAATTTCTAATAGAAAGAAGAAACTGAAAGCACGCAAATTATCAAATATCAAGTGCAATAACCGTACTTTCTCCAAAATTATTAATTAGCAGACCTATTGTTACGAAAGCCGTACTATTAGTCATTAAGAAGCTTTCGTTCCTCGACATATTTCGTAAGCTAATAATTAATCAATGTTTTAAAGATCTTAAGGAACTAAAGGGACGTTAGTGCCCCTTTAGAATAATAGTGGGTATACCATCCGTACAAAGGACTCTCGCCACAGCACGATTTCAAAAAAAAAAATTTGATCCCTGAGTTAGAGATCCTGAGATCCTGTTTGCTAAGAGAAATTAGCAGATATGAAATGATGATCAGGTATGCCTAAAGGCGTCAATACACTGATTGTGTATTTGTCATGGTCAGAGGTGAGAAGCAGTTCAAGAGTATTTTCTAACGTTCTATATTCGAGTAGACTCTTGGACAAGCTGAATATGATGGTAGAGCTCCGCTAAAATTTCAGCACATCTCTTTGGTCGGTGTCTGACAAATAAGTAGCGCCAGGAATTAAATGTCTGCCTTTTTTCCAAACAATTTTGTTCGTGGTTTTTTACCGTTTCCGTAAATGGAAAAATCGTCACAAATGCATAAATGCATAAGAATTTTCTCGACATTTGTATATTACAATCTTATGGACATTAAAAAAAATTACATGATCCAAAAATATAACTTCGAAAAAAAAATTGCATACAATTGCGTACATATGGGATAGCCCATATTTTCAGGTGGTTCAATTTTCAGCTTAATAAATATTTCAAAGAACAAAAACTTCCAACTGCCCAGCAATATGGCTTTTGTAAAAACGGAACACGGAACAGTGGAATAAATCTACACTTTTTTTGACAAAGTAAGATTATTGCACTTGATAATTTTAAAAGTCATTTGATAGAGTTCGGGATCTAGCTCTCTATTTAAAAATGCGTGCATTTGGTTTCAATAAGTCTCGTCTTCGTTGTGTTACAAATTACCTACCAAAGCGTTAAGTACAAGTAGTACTGGAAGGAAGAATGTGATATCCATAAAATAATTGTTAATGTGCCCTTGAGCTCTGTTTTATCTCTGACAATGTACCTTCAGCTTTTCATATTCATTTATTATTTCACATCCTTATCTTTCAGACGTGGGACATCAACGGTAGCGGATAAGCTCATTCAATTTTGAACTTTACAGCTTTTAATCAATGTTGATTCATAAACTGTGTGCAATTAAATGCTTCGAAAACTCAATAAATAGTTAAACAGCTATAAATTCTATGTGCATGTGCATTACACACCCTATTTCATGGAGTGATCACATATTTGGGATCGCCGCCATAAATGGTAAAAGTGGTAAGGTTTCCTCCGACGATGCAAGAAGTTTTGTACGCTTTCTGACCAGGCTGTAATCTATAAAGCAAGAGGAAAGTGCGTCAAAACCAAAAATGCATAGGGTATAATTTGCTATGTTTGGCAAGTTTACAAAATGGTTTATGAATTTAAATTTTAATGAAATGAAAATAATTTTAAATGATAATAATTTGGGAATTAATTGAATAAATTATTTCACTGTTTGAATCTAAATTTCGACTGATTAATCCTAAACAAATCCTAGCCCTGTGTAGATGTAACTGATTAATTTCATATTGGGAGAAGTAAATTTTAGTGTTATTTATGATAAGTATGTATCATCTTAATTTTTCCATACAGTTTCAGTATTACAAATATTATACACAAATAAAAGATCAAAACAAGATCGTCAACACACCTGATAGCATCTGTCCACTCTTGACGGTCACTCTCCTTCTCTACATGGAAAGTTCTCTCAATCACAGTAGTCCATTGGAGTCCACGTATAATGAATGTATATGGCTTTGGTCTATCAACTGTCATTATTTGGCATCCTTTCACTGTGAAGTTATTTAATCGTTCAGACGGTGTTGTGTTTTCAGGCTTATTTCGGTAGCCCATTAAAGTGCCATCATCTCGCAACACAAAATATCGAGCTCGCCATGTTTTTATATGTTCGCCGCGTTTATATAACCAGCCTTCTTTAACTACAGAGGCCTGTAGAGAACCATAAGTCTCAAAAGTTGAAGACATTTTAGAAAAGGCTTCTTTATGTGGTGATTAATGATTAATTACTGCTATTGCTGTTATGTATATTCGCACGATAGAGCGAAATTGTTCAAACAACAAACTTTTTTCGCTATCATCAAAATTGTGTGCAACTGAAATATATAAAAAAAAAGGAAAAATCGTTTAAAATAAAGTTTTTTTTTAGTTTGCACGTGTATTGCTGTAATAAATATCTACTATATAATACAATACCTATACGGTGACCATATTATTACGAGTAACCCAAAATAAATATTATAATACATATTATGATTGTCCTTTAAATACATGCCCTACCTATTTTATTCTGTATTATATTTGGAGTACAAATTCGTAATAATAATCTGATTAAATTTCCTCGTTCCTATTTAACAAAAAATATTGCTCTTAAAAAAGTGTTCTTTTATACATCCATTTTCAATATTTGAAAATGGGGCTAAGTGAATTAATTTTAAGTATGTTTACTTTATGTACAAAGAAGGGACTTATGAGTGTAACAGTCTCCCAATCATTAGTACGACATCGAATAGAAAGAAAAAACCAATAGACAGACACATGGCAGCAAAAATTCGAAGGTTTGAGATAGTGCAACTTTTAATGCTGAAAACCTTTACAACATTTTTTTCCACATACATAAGTGTAGAAGAAAACTTTTTTTTTAGAAGAAATTGTAAGCAAATTATATAAAACAACGTAAATAGAGCCCAATATAACTTCTTTTCCAAAACCTGTAAACCTACAATTTTGCAAGAACATCAAAATTAAGTTAAACGTTAATTTTCCTTTTAAAATTAAAATTGTGTTTGCAAATTTTGAAGGAAGTTTGTAACCGCCAAATAGAAGCTCATCAAGAACCAGGGCCAAGTCAACAGAGGCAATAGCCACGAAAAAAAACTTTATGGTTGCATAGGCAGGGATTGAACCCAGACCTATTGCATTATTTTTATTTAATTTTTATTCATTCATTCTTAAAAATATCTTTTAGCTGGACAAAAATTCATAAGATTAGATTACTTAACTTTAACTTACAACTAAATTACTGGCTCGACGCTCAAAAACTAAGGCCCATTTAATTTTTTTTTATTTTATTAGAAAATTTGGAAAAAAATACTTCAAATTTCATATTTCAAATTCTTTATTTTTTTTTTATTAAAACGAGGTGCTAAATCCATCTATCCATTCATTTTTTAATTTTCATTTCTCATTACCCCACATCTCATTATTTAGTGCAAATTGAAGCCACCAGAAATGGTTCTCCTGATTCACCCTATCAATTCGGTCTCTTTCGGACACAGTTCTATTAAACCGCAGAAGCTCTGCTCCGTCTTGTGACAGGTCCTTTTGAGCTGGCTCACGGTTCTTCATAAACGGCCGTATGAGCAAATTATCTTCACTGTCAAATGAAGCCGAATGTCGAAATACAAATACTGATTTAACCAGATACCGAGGTACTTCACTACACTTTTCTGCTTAAAGCAATATTCACATGAGCACGACCAACGACCAACGAATGAACGAATATTCGTCGATTTTGACATTTCTTTCACATGAGAGTTTTTAATTCGTCGCGAATGAAGTTTGACAGCCGAACACCATTCACCACCGAAACCTAAACAAGAATGATTTTTTTAGGTTAAGTACGCGCGATTATTTTATTCGTTGCGAGTGTGGATAATGTGGAACGCGAATAAAGTTTGACAGTTCGTATCAACTATAATTTTTTTCGCGACGAATAAATTTGTTTTCTTAAATTTATTAATATATGATATTGAAAAGTAAAAGTATGCATCATAAATCAAATAGAAACTATATTGCTATCGTTTTGTTAAGAATTTGTGTGGAAATATGTCTTTAAACGTATATAAACTCACATTTTGTAATTCATTCGTCGTTCGTTGGTCGCGCTCATGTGAATGATGCTTAATAGTTGCCCGTGAGGATCTAGTATGACCATCTTGCGACAATTCTTGCACGTATCCATTGAGACCCTAACCAACGGAGGAGAACGGACCTCAGTTTCCAAGCATTGCAATATGGATTAATCTTGGTGAATTAACGCTGTAAGAGGATTCTAATTATTTCTACCTTTCGGCCCGTTTTGTACTTCGGCATACGCAATTGCCTTAGTTAGACTACATATCAGATCGCTCATGTAAATGCTGAAGAGAATCGGCTTCCTGCTGAAGACCATTTTTAATTAGGAAAGTTGTGAAGTTATATTGCAAATTGTTGATCTTCTCGAAAACTTTGGGATTAGAGTTGTCATTTTCCTTTTTCGGCAGAGAATGAAAAACATATCTTCATTATTAAGCGCATTGTTGAAGAGTGGGTATAAATGTCTCCATCGGTAAATGTCTAATTACAACGTCGGACATATCATTGACACCTGCTGACTTATTGTTTTTAATTAAATGGAAGACAAGCTGGAGTTCAACCTTCATTATTAAAATTTGCCTGGCGATTATGGCATTGTTGTCTGTTTTCAAGGTCGTGGTTGAGGCAAATGCTAAGATTTACCTTGTACAATGTACATGTTATATTAGTCTTGTCAGTAAGAAACTCTTGTGTATATGTAGTGCGTCTATACTCAAGTTTCTGTAGAATTTGGTCACGTTCTTTGTACTTAGGTATTGTCCGTAAGGTTCAGAAAGGACCCGCTTCTTGGATACGACGGCTTTTTAGTAGTCAGCAAGTCAACCCCATGTTCAACGTTGTAAAGATTTATCAAAATAAAAAGATGGTTACCTCCATTTTATAGTCGTGATTTAGCTTGGTTTCGCTACCCTTAACCAAATAGAGACTGAAGTGTTTCAACAATTGAACTCAAGACCTTCGGGCAAGACAGTCCTACGCACTAACCATCACGCCACGGCTTATCCGGCCAACTTACGTACCTGCTATTCTGCAGGTCAACCTTGTAAGTTCTGATTGGGGGCACTTTGAGCTATGGCTACTTCTGATGTTATTGTTGCTGCTGTTGTAGCTTCTCTTGTACCCGTTGCTTGATTTTTGTTGACGTTAAGACGCTCTCAACAATTAGGCCTGCTGTTGCTGCTAGTGCCTCTTGTAATTGCTCCGCTTCTTTGTGTTGTTGGTAGCGGGCTTGGGATGGTGTTGTTGCTTCAGGTTGTTGAGAAGGGGCTCCATCTCCTCCTTTTGGTTTTTTAGCTGCGTGTCGAACTCATCGCCAGCTCTCTTTCTTTGGAGAATCGATTCCCTTCAACTCCGTTCGATGCTCTGGCTCCGATACATCCACCTTTGGAAGTGTATTAAGTATCCACTGAATCGTCATGCATGATCAATCAAATTTATAATTTCCCCATTGTGTAAAAAAAGGTTATATATATTTTGGTGCTCCTAGTCGAACATCCGATCCCTGATCTTGTCTACGGACACCACAACTACTGCGCTACCGAACACTTAGAAATCTAAGAAGCAAACTACACTAGCACTACTGTTTATTATACTTTAAAAAATCACTCGCTCTGCGAAGGTCAATAACTGATAATCCTACTACAATTATGTTTTTAATTATGTATTCCATATTTGAAAAATTGAGATCATAAATAAAAGCAAACAAATTTTTTCCATTTTAATGGAGGACTGGGTAATTATTGAGTTTAAATAAGCTTGTTTTAGGAATTGGACGGATTCACATCGGATATCCACAAAATAAACAGTACAGTTGTGTGCCCCAGGGCTCTGTTTTGTCTCTGGCACTTTCTAATTTTTAAAAATGATCTTTCGTCTAAAACTTCTAACTTTATTGTTTCGCTGACGACAGTACCCTCAGCTTTTTATACACATATATTTTTTAATTCCCATCCTTGTCTGAAAGTGAACTTATCGGCAGCGTATGAAAAGCTCATTAAATTCTGATCTTGACAACATTGTCCAATGGGGAATCAAGAACTGTGTAGAATTTAATGCTTCAAAAACCGTATGCTGTCCAATGCAACTGATATTCAAAGAATAACTACTTCCGTTATTATTTTTAAAGCTGATGAGGAAGATTCAGTAAGACATGAAGTGAAGAAATTACTGGCTCTGGAGGAAATGTTAATGTTGAGTTTAATTTTTAGAATGAAACTGCTACAGAAGATATAATTTTTACCAATAGACGAAAAAAGGGAGCCTGCTTTGATGACAAGAGCAGAATATTTGAGCATATCGCAGTAAGGTGACTCATGCCAAAAGCCAAATTCATACTGAGAATCTATGAAATCAGCTCATAGTGAAGAAGAATTAAATTAAACATGGGAACTATAAAAGGGACCAGTAAATAAAAAACAAGTCCAAAATCTATAGGTTTTTAATGTGAAGAATACAGGGAAATATGATAATCGGCGATACAGAACAAGAATTGTTGAAGATATATAGTTAGGTAAAGGTATTGACTACGATCAAACATGTAGATCGTTATGCTATTAGTAATATCAATTTGACTTGAAAATAGAATTTTTATACGGTACTTTTGAGGAATAAGCAACCAAAAAGATATCAATATGAAACTGGACGAGCATGTCAAGATCCAAGAATTTGTTATAAACGTTTCCTTGCTCTTGTGAACAAAGTAGGGCTAATGAACAGTAATTCTGACCCATGCTTATTTTATCGCAATTATAGTGGAAAAGAAGATGAAAGTAAAAATTGTATGAATCAACTCAAAATTACAATCGAACATTTTGACAATTTTTCTTGGCATGGTAATTCAATGTGAAAATTATGGCTCAAATAAACTTGGTCAAGAAAATTATATGTTAAAAATATTTCTCGGTATCACGAGGTACTTCTAATTTACATATTCGATACCAAGTGGAATCCCAATTGGCAATTTATAACGATGCTGATTATTCAAGTGATCTTCAAGACGATCGACGAATGGAATGTTAATAGTGCTAGCGTTGTTAAGAGTTTCATGAGACACTGGAGACCATTAAAGGAACTGATCATTAAGCGGACTTGTTGACAAAACCTCTTGATCAAATAAGATTTGATGTTGCTCTCTCAACAAAGTAGACATTGACTAAGTACATACATATGTATGTACATATGTATATGCTTTTCCTTTTTTGTTTGGTGTTTGTGAAGGAATTCCGCTGTCAGACAGGATGATCCATTCAACATAGACGACGAAAGCCAACAATCCCGTCCTCCCGACTTAGACGAAGTAAAGATTGCCATATCTAAGCTGAAGTCTAATAAAGCCGCTAGAGCAGATGGCTTGAATGCCGAGCTCTTTAAAGCAGCTTGAGATAATTTGGTTAGGAGAATGCACCAACTTATCTGTAAGATATGGTCGGAAAAAAGCATGCCCGATGAATGGAACCTCAATATTGTTTGCCCGATTCTGAAAAAAGGAGACCCTCCAAACTGCACCAACTATAGAGGCATAAGTCTACTTAAAATCGCTTACAAAATCTTCTCTACCGTAATATGTGAACGTCTAAAGCCCATCGTCAACAACCTGGTCCTTATCAGTGTGGTTTTAGACCAGGAAAGTCCACAGTCGATCAAATATTCACATTACGGCAGATCCTGGAAAAAACCCAAGAAAACCAAATCGACACCCACCATCTTTTCATCGATTTCAAGTTCGCATATGACAGCATATACAGTTACGAGCTGTATAGATCCATGTCTAGTTTTGGCATCCCTACCAAACTCGTCCGTTTGTGCAGGATGACCATGGAGAATTAACGCTGCTCCATAAAGGTTACAAACAACTTAACAGAACCTTTCGATGTCAAAAAAGGTTTAAGACAAGGTGATGCGCTGCCATGCGATTTTAACATCGTACTTGAAAGAATAGTGCAGAGCTCACACGTCAACACTAGAGGCACTATCTTTCAAAAGTCTGTCCAATTACTAGCATATGCTGATGACAATATTTTGTGAGTATTGAGGCAGAGGTGGCAAAAATGGGTTTAATGGTTAATGAGGGCAAAACAAAGTATATGCTATCGTCAAGAAAGGACTTACAACACCGACGTCTCGTTCAAAACGTCACCATCGACAGACGTAACTTTGAGCTAGTCAAGGACTTCGTCTACCTAGGCTCCGCTATAAACACTGAAAACAACACTAGCGCTGAGATCAAACGAAGAATAACTTTTGCTAACCGCTGTTTCTTTGGGCTAAGAAAGCAATTGAGTAGCAAAGCCCTCTCGACGGACCAAAGTGTCGCTATATTAGGCCCTCATCATCCCCGTCCTGCTATACGGTGCAGAAGCATGGACTATGACAAAAGCGGATGAAAGCACCTTGGGTTGTTTCGAGAGAAAAGTTCTTCGTGCGATCTACGGTCCCGTATGCATAGAAAGGGAGTGGAGGAGAAAATGGAACGACGAGCTGTACGGGCTGTACAGCGACGTAGACTTAGCCAGAAGGGTTAAAGTCCAACGACTTAGATGGCTGGGTCACGTAGAGCGCATGGAAACCAATGCTCCCGCCCGGAGTCTTCCATACCCACAGGACAGCGCAGTAGAGGAAGACCGCGAATCAGGTGGCGCGCACAAGTGGAAAGTGACCTCACCTAACTTGGAGCGCGAAACTGGAGACATCTAGCTAGGGACCGAGCTAGATGGAGAAGTTAGTTGAGTGAGGCCCTAGTTCACACAGGACTGTAGCGCCACCTTAAGTAAGTAAGTTTATGAAGGAAGTGTTGAAGCATGATAGATGTCCTAACAAGGTCTTGTTATTATCAAATGACAAAAGTAATGGAAAGGATAGTTTTTATTTTAAATACATTCCAGTTCCTTTTATAAGAAAAGATAATAATTTATAGATAATCTTCAACAAATTCGATTTTATAATTTTTTTCCTGGGCAAAACCATTGTTTTAATAAACAAATATATGAAAATATTTTCTGTACATTTTTAAATGTTCAAAGAGCAACACCTCGTGCCCGGTACTTGAATGTGACAGCAACACTATAGACGAAGGAATTACTTCTATCATAGACGAAGATGAGACAATCCAATTCTACGAAAAACTTTTATATAAAACAATTTTTTGAACAAACTTCTTAAAACATAAAATATATAGGTATATTATATAATTGTGTACCATCAAAATTAAATAAGAAAGTTATGTTATAATATATAGAATTAAGAAATAATTGTAAATATTTATGGTCAATACAAAATCGTTAAATACATTACCTATTGAATAATCTTATCGGGCTGTTTTAAATAAAGTTGACTTCAGAAATGTTTTAAAAATTGTATCTCAATTGCAGACAAACGTAATAAGTACTTTGAAAATCATGGACAGGACGAGTTTGCCTGATTTATAATGTCGTGGAATATCACATATTGGTGCTATCGTTTACAACATCTATAAAATTTATCAATCTAATAGATTTTTTAAAGAATATACATTATTTTAAATAAGTTTTTGTTGTTGTAAGAATAACAATAGAATGGAAGAACATTTATTATAACACCTCAATCAGTATAATCTTACACCGATATATTTATGTAGTTTCAATAACTTTTCGAAAACTACTCATTACTCCTGGTTCTATTTTATAAATAATATTTTCTAATAATGCGTTTTAAAGTTTTCTGTTTGTACTACTTTTTACCTTTTATGTCATCCTCTTCGTCTACGGCGGTGACGGGTCGACGGCGTCTGCTCTGCGCACTGCCCCTTCCTGTTAATTTTCTTCTTCAATGAAATTTTCAAAAACGTAATTGTAAAAATAAAAACTTAGCACTGCATACATTCACATTTGCTTTATTTTTTGTTTGTATTCGATTACGAACCATATGAAATTTTCTTTTCTTGAAAATACCATTTTAGCAAACCTGCACAAAATTAACTCCCGATTTGTGTGATACTACAAAACAAATTTGTTAAAAATTAAGCAATTCACAAAAATTGATCAATATTAAAAGAAGTTACTCTGATGATCTGCCAATTTCAAACCGCAAGTGCATATTTTTCTTGTGAAAATGTAAAAACTTCGATTCAGATTTACCATGTGTTCAGGAATAGGTCAATTTATATTTTCGATGTTTCTTTTACGATAATAATATAAAACGAAATTACAAAGCTCTTTTTTGTTTAAAATGAAGTTTACTTTTAAGGAATAAATAAATCACGTATAGTCTAGTCAGTAATGACCATATCCGCCATTTTTTAAGAGTATGGTCTGGTGAATTTTAATTTTCCATTTAATATATGTTTTTGTTTTGATAGGTTGGCTATTCTGAAACTTGAGAAACCTCATCACCTGGGAAATCTGTTCCCATTTTAGTTTGCCCCAATTACACCCAAACCACAATATTCTCTTGATTAAGTACTGTGTTTCATTCAAATGACCAATTATGGTGGACTTACACTGTTCAACACTTTTAAACCTAGACAAAAAGGAGGATGCAAAATAGCATTGTATATAATATATTTATTATAGTAGTATTACGAAGAGGAACGATCGAAGCGACATCTGAGAGGCGTGGAGATGATTGAATTTGATCCCTTTTTTGTATACCCCTCAATAGTTGTAGAGTTGAGAATGAGGGAACATTTTTAACAATAATGAACAATTATCAAAAACACTCCATTACCAAGACCGGAATCTTTCGTACGTTTCACTATACAAAACCCATTTGTTTACATTGTTGTATTTGTAATTTTGACAATTAGTCCATGAATAGATGTGAGCAAAAACAAAAAAAAAACGATGCCGTGGGCTAGCGGCACTTTGCATAGCAAACACAAAATGGAGGGGTTAATAAGTTTTTTTCAGGTTTTTCCTTTTACTTTTTTCGATGAAAAAGTCAGTTTTAAGCTTTAATTTTGCAGGCATTTTGTGGATAGTAAAACAATGTACCTTTTTGTCTTAAAAAAAGCATGTTCAACATCAGTTTATTATAACTAATTCACTAATTTACAGTAATCACTACGAAATTCTTAAATTTCATAATTAACCTTGAATTATTGTATCAAAGTTGCGTTCGAAGAACCATCACGTTAAGGGTGCGAGCGCAATTTTTTTTATTGAATTCTAATAAATTTTCGTTAATGAACGGCCCAAATATTTTTTTTTGCAAGTAATTAAAATCTGTACAAATTTAACCAATCCAAGTATATTTATAGTTTGTTTTTAATGATTTAAGCTTGCAACTATTTTTCAAATCCATTTTGATTAATAAATATTAAATTTAAAAAAAAAGAGTTATAATCTAAAAATACCTTATCCATAACATTCTTGATTGATGGAAACATACATGTACTTGAACACCAATGTTTTAAGAAAATAATCAGAACGATTATAGCGAACCTGTTGAATAAATGCAGAGCAAATAAAATGAAAATTTTGACATGTATCACAAAATGAAAACGTTTTAAAATCGTTCTGAATTCATGCACAACTCATTTAATAGATCAAGTAATCGACATTAATGTTTATTGTTGAAGTACAGAAGTTTTTTTAGTGAATTCCCTCAGTTTAACGAAAAATATAATTTTCATTCATTCCTTAAAAATGTTTAGTTACCAAAGTTCAAGTTTACTTATTATTGTTTGAAGGGTATGTTTAGTAAAAGTGCTGCTTAAAATGAAACAAATTAATGAGTTTTACGTACATGTTTTTCTTAATATAGTAAATACTTCCATAGATTACATTTTATAAATGCAGAACATAGAAGAAAATATACATAAACAGTAGTTTTCAGGTATAAAGCAGAGGTTAGTGTAGAAAAATATTTTTGAGAAAGCCAATAATATTTTAGGTATGTTCATTAAAGAAATTTCCGCTTCGGCTAACCTTCATCAACTTAAAAAAAAAAATTAGTGTTAATAGCAGCCAATTATTTCATAGCATAATTAATTTTTCAGATTGTATAATGTCTAGAAATTTTCATATGCTACAATATTCGTAATTTTATGCGTAAACATAGAAGATAACATTATTTAGTCAAGAAGTATGGATTTTGGCGCGTATACCAGTTTTTTTCTATTGGGTGTTCGGTTTCCCCATACTGGAATAAAAAAAGTTACTTAAATCTATTTATTGCACTCATTTAGTTGGTATTGTGTGTAAACATATTGCCTATTTCTATTCCTTAAAGATGCTTTACACAAAGCAACTTATTTTTAAAATATGGTTCCCTCAATTTTTTATTCCAAAATCGAACTACAAACAAAATTCTAACTCTAACATAGTCCCCTAAAAAGAAATTTTCAGGAATATTTCTGCAACAAATAAAAATAAAATTTGGTCTTGCAATTATCGAACTGCTTAAATGATGAAAATACTAATCTAATTGAGGAATCTGAACTAGCTAAAGTTGGCAATGGAACTTCACAAGTATGCTTCTCGTAGCATTGTCTGTACAAAAAAAATACGAAGGCACCCGCCTATTGTTTCCACCTGAACTTCTAATGTTGCCAAAAAAATGCTCTAAGCAAACTACAGCTGAAAAAATTGTCTGTTTTGTTGTTTTACAAAGTATTGAGTTACACTTTTGCCATTTGCAATAATTATACTTAACCAGTTGCAGCGCATGTTGCGTTCGCAAATAATTTAAGTAAACAAAATAAATAATAATAAATCATTAAATAATATGTATTTGGTCAATTTTATTTTATTTAATATACATTTACAACATTTATTTGGATTAAAATTAAAAAGCTATACAAATCTTCAAATTTAAGACCATGTCAGCACTTCAGATTCTGTTGGTTAGGATTGTTTAGTTTTTGAACGAGGCCATGAAACATTCAAAATGAAGCATTTAGATGGGGCTGATTACTATAATGAAGCATTTTGATGGGCCTGAGGACTAAATGTGAGATTGTGTTTGGTTTTTTGCATCATTTCACGCACACTTTCTCACATTTAGTGCTTAGTTAGCTTGTAGGCAAACCGAAATGTCAGTCTGAGATTCCGGTCTTGGTAATGGAGTGTTTTTGACAATAATTAAAGAATAGAAAATAGAGAAGAACATATGCAAATGAAGTAGGAGATCGTGAGAGATAATAGAAACAGCATTTTGACATTATTTGTGTGTATGCATATTATACTTGAAGAGGAATGATTTTACGGTTATGCTTTGGCTAGAAATAGAAAAAATGTAAACAAAAATAGAAACAAAGCAAAAAAGTATTGCAAAAGTACTTTTTGCGGTTGGTAGTAAAAAAAGTTAGTACTTTTTTGAAATTAAGTACCAAATGCTTAAATAATTCTCACAACAGGTAGGTACATGGTAGTATTTTAAAGAGAAAAATATGGTTATAGGTATATACATTTTGAATCTTATTAGGATAGGATATTGATTTGTACGTTGTATTTTCTGACGTTGAGTTTAAGTACTAGGATTTGTAGTAAACTATAGTAAAATAATTACTGATGCAATAATATGCTACCATGAGTTGTGGTATCTTGCGTCTTAAAGAGGTTTAACTATTAAAAAATTCCAGAAACATGGAAATATTTTTGATACAAAGTGACTTTATTTGAAGAGGTTTATATTTATATTTTTTATATTTAATCTGAAAATATATTAAAAAAAACATTAAAATTTAATTTTATGATATCAATTTGTTGTTCATAAGCTTCCAACATACAATTTCTCATAAAAATCAATAATTTCCTATGAAATATGTGAGAGATACATTAAAAATTATTCAAAACTATACTTTCTTGAAGATTTTTCATTGCTCATTTCCCACAATTTGCAATTTTCGAGTTAGGTAACTTTCATTCTAAAGGTAATATAAAAGGTATAAAGAGTTAAGTACGAAGGTAGTTAGTAAAATGAAAAAAATGTTTTCAATGCTTACCACAAGAAGGCACCCCTGCCTATTTCTATACTGTTTTTAACCATGTTTTGCAAGTTACATACTTCTTTTTCGCCAATTTGAATTCATAACTGTGCAAATTCCAGCTTCTGTGTTTAATAATTTTGTGCGGTTTTTTATTAAAACAAATATTTACATTTTTAATTATAATCTATATTTATTAAATATATACATCCATAATTCATAATAATTGCCATTAAATTAAGTGTCTTTTTAAATTATTTTAACATATTTTAAATAGTTTTTAAAATTAATATAAATCCGTTTTGTGTTGTGCAAAAACCTACTTTTTAGCAGTGAGTTTATTGTTATTGTAGGTAGATTTTATTTGTATATTTTATTTCACTATTAACTGCTTAACCGTGATAATTGGTTCCAATTACAAACTAGTTAAGTGTACTTAGTTTCTTAAATTCAATTTCATTTTTGTTTCGGCTTCTGCTTCATTTCAAATTTTGAGTACCTTGTGCTAAGATTTTCTTCATATATTTTTTTTTTTTCAATTCAATTGGGTGTTCCTGTTAATTATCTTTATTTTTATTTTTTTTTGTTCGAAATCTAATTTAAATATAACACTGATTTTTACTAATTAATATAAAGCTTTCTTTAAAATAATATATTGCTTTTTAAAAAATTATATATGTACGTACTGCTTTTATTTATATACTGCTTTTTTTTACAGATATTTTTGCTTATCAATAATTTATTGCTTTTTATTAATTATATATGTATTGCTTTTATTTACAGATATTTTTGCTTATTATATTATATAATTATATATTGCTTTTATTTACCGATATTTTTGCTTATTAATAATTTATTGCTTTTTATTAATTATATATTGCTTTTATTTACAGATATTTTTGGTTTTAATAATTTATTGCTTTTTATTAATTATATATTGCTTTTATTTACAGATATTTTTGCTTATTAATAATTATTGCTTTTTATTAATTATATATTGCTTTTATTTACAGATATTATATATCAATATTCATTGCTTTTTACTATGGTTGTCTGTTGCTACCATAACTGCTCTCAGCAAAAAGGGTCATATGAAAGGCACCCTTCGACTTGGAGACTCGTCCGGAATCTGAAGCAGATCATATTCCAGCATCTGACTTTAGCGGAACATTCTGGATACGAGGATGCAAAAGCAGACCCGCTCCTACAAATAGCTGATGGACTGAACACAACGGCAGCACAAAACGAATCGGCAAATGAAAATTTCGTTTTCGAAGAGCCAGAGGAACTTGAGGATGAGGACCATCAGGACGTTGTAATGATAGACAACACAACAAAGAGCCAGGAGCTCCAGAAAGGAGCTGCAGCATATTATGCCAGATTCGCAGCAAAAAAACTCAAGAGTAAGTTAAATTGTGATCCGTCAAAAGGATAAAGAAAGGCAACAGACGTTTTTAATAAAACTAAGAGCCTACGAGACAGCTGCTACAGTTTCAGATTTCGGAAAACTCACAGTTCCTTCGATCCATTTCGAAGACGCTGTTAACGGTTTGTTATTGGAATCCTATCTCTTCCTTTTATAATTTGTTGTGTCCCTCAAAATATAGTCTGAAGACTAAAACGGAACACCAAGAGACAATTACAAAATTTGTGCTCATCGGACTGATCATTTTGGACCTTAGAAGACAAAACAAAAAATCAAGGAACAAAAAAGAAAGAAGAGAAACATGTTTAAGCTTAATTTTTAAGTTTTGAAATGTATAAACAAAAATAATGTGATATGTAACAACAGAAAATAAAAATAAATAAAAAAAATAAAAAATGCATTGTAGTTTTTAAATTAAATATTAATTTCTTATCTTTTTAGGTGTTCCGGAATATTTGTATATGTTACATTAATTTTTAATTTTAATCTAGATGTTCCAGTTTACCTATACTTATGTATATGTTAATAAATTTAACATTATTTTTTTAATATTTGTTTTGAAAAAATTACATGGCTAAAAGATTAAGTAGTTTAGATTAGCAGTAGAACGAGAAATAGCCCTATTGGAGACACCTCTTTTAAAATAGGTAAGTATAGTGAAATTTTCTATGTACATAAATTTTTTTCATTGCAAGAAGTTTTTATACGGAAATTAAAAATTCAATGCAGTACATCCTGTTATGCCGTTAAAAAACAAAAAACGACCTAGTTTTGAATACCTTTAAATGTATGTAATTTTGATTGTGTTTGTACTTCATACAAACAAATAACAAATAATACGCAATAATAACAACAAAACAATTGAATATATTTAAAATCTTCAATGCATCATATGCCAAATATGGCAACATTTCATTTTGCACAAAAATTGAAAATTTAAAATCAAACAAGAATTTTTAAATTCAAAATACCTACAACGTTAAAGTACACATAGCTACAAATATATGTATGTACTCGTATATACATATCTCCTCTGCATTGCCACGTAGAAGCAAAAAAAGAAGTAAACAAATATTCTTGGTTTGACATTATTTGTATTTTGGCTAACTCCCTCAAACATATTAATGCTTATAAAACTTAAACAAATACACTCCTCTCATTCTATCTACAGTCATTTTCTTCTCATTCTTAACTCTCCACCAAGCATTTTAATACACGCAGCGCCCTCAACAGTTGTGGAGATAAAATACAAAATTTCGTCTCATAATAGTACTATATAAAATATATATACAATGGTTCAAATTGTATCCGTTAAGTAATCAGTGCAGGGAAAATATTTGTCTTTCACCCTTACAACTATGGACTTTAATAAACTATTTGACTTTTGAAACCATTGACCTCTTGACAATACGTTAAGTCAGCCGTCTACAGCGAAAGAAATATCTATGTATAACTAAACGCAAAAATGCTATTTATAAAACTTATGCGAGCCCCATAATAAGCTAAACGAGTTTTGAGGTTGAATAGAGCCTACATAAGGAAATTATTGTTATTATTATTTCGTAAATGTAATTTTGATTTCTCTCCATTATTGAAATTAAAAAGAAAACAGTAATGCCTTTCCAGTTTAGCTCGTTTATTAATGATTTTAATAATTTAAATCGCGTTTTACCAACTCCGAGAAGGCGGAAGGTTTATAAAGAAAGGTTCAACCCAAAATGAGCCTAAGAAACAAAGAATTTAAAAAAAAATATAGATGTTCGAAAGAGAATATATCATAAAAATAATTGTAGCTAATCTACCAAAAAACTTTTGTTCATTTAAATGCCAACTTCTTTTTCGGACCAGCTAAGAACTATGAACAAGTTCTCTCAATTACGGGAGTTTCCAAAGGTGGTTGGGGCCATTTACTGTATCCACATAAGAATTCCAAAAGTAGGAGGCCCATCAGGGCAGTACTATATAAACAGGAAAGGGTACTACTCGCTGAATACCCAAGTAGTGTGAGACGAATCCCTAAATATTACTGACATTGTTTGCCGCTGGAGATGCAGCACTCATGACTCACTTTTAGGGAAAGCAGAATTAAACAAAGATTTGATGATGGGAAGTTCAATGGTCGTCTGCTTGTGGATGGTGGGTACCCTTGTACTAATACCCCTGTTTTGAATCCTCGAACGGATGCTGAAATGAGATACAATATATCTCATATAGATACTCGTAACACGGTGGAAAGATGCTTTGGCATCTGAAATCAAAAATTCCGCATTTTGTTATCAGGTATGAGGTGCTCCTAAGAAAATACCAAAACAACTATTATAGCCTTAGCAGTTCTTCATAACTTGGCAATTGATTTCCTGGATGTTCTTCCACCCACAACACAATTTTTTATATTTTATTTGTTATGACAAACAGCTGATTTGATAGACAGATACATAAATGGAATAGATTTCTCCATTTTGGTACTTTTTTGACATAAGCAGAATTTTTTATAAATGGGAATTTTCGCAACGTTACATAGAGCCTACATAAATCCTTATGCATATAACTATTCATCTGTTTAGCGAATTCTATTTAATAAGACTCCAAGCATAAATCATGTTTATGAAAGATTCGAATTTTCTTTTTCGGACTTAACCCTACTTTTTTGTATTTCGTTTTTTGAGCCTAAAAACGGCGTACTAACAGCTAGGCTTGTAAGTATGCAACCCACCTGCTTGGGATCTTTATATGATTTGGGGTGGGTGCGAGTTTGGGTATATGCAAAGTACTTTTTGCATTTAAACCCTTTTTTTTTTAAATTCATTTTTATTAATTCAATCTTAAACCTATCTTAAAGCTAGACAAAAATTAATAAAACTAGCATAATTAAATATAACTTACAACTAACTTACTGGTCCCATACGGACACTCTAAGTTAAACAACTAAGATCAAAGAAATCCCCAACAAAAAAAATCAAGTATGGCAACACTGAAAAAAAACAGGGAGAAATGTCAAAATCAACTATTTTTGCGTATTTTGTATGTGAAATAGTGAATTTGAAAATTAATTTAAAATAGAAATAAATGTTTCCTCGCTCTAAAATTGCTATAATTATTATTTATTTGCACATACTATCTAACAAATAAAAAAAAACGTGTGTTGAAATTCGTGCAGTGGTAATGAAAAGTTGAGGCAATCATGCTTAAGAAAGATTCGAATTTGACCTGAATTTACTTAAATATTGCGTTTTTGTACAGAAAAAAAAGTAAAAAACCTAGAGTGATAAAATGTAAACAAAAACAGTCACTCAGAAAAAAAACAGAATATTTCAACCAATCCAATTTAGCTTATAATCCCCACATTCTGAATCACATTTAATACATTTTCTCTTGTTAGCCAATTGTTGCAAAAAAACTTGGTTATTTAAGGTCAGGTAAGCATTTTAAACTTCGTTCTTATTTTCATAATTTTTGAACACTGTCATGAATTTCTAAAGAATTGGTGGAATATTGATCATAGCTTTCAATGTGTGCGGTAAATTGATTTTAGCATTAGATGTGTGCGTGTAGGCAAACCAGAATGACAGCTAGTTTTCCAGTCTTCATATGGAGTGTCTTTGCATCTAGTTTTTAGGGGCCGGTTATAGCTATCAGTAAAATCCATCAGTAAAATTTTTGTTTTTAATTTTTGAACATGTTACAGATTTATTTCTAGCAAAAGATTGATGCAATAAGATGAATCCTACATTCAAGTATTTTTTTAAAGAAACAATGCATTTGAAGTTTTATTTAATTTATAAATCCATTTTAATTTTTTTAATGATGAAATTTCATTTTACTGAACAGCTGACTGTCAAATGCCAAAAAAAAATCGTTTTACTGTTGCTTTGTATATATATTTGAATAGTACTATCATGAAGAGGAACGCTCAGCCTGACATCTTTTCACCAACTTCCTAAACAGTTCGTTCCACATGTTTTGCATGTGGAATGTATTGGGGTGGGGGTAAAGCAATATTCACATGAGCACGACCAACGAATGAACGAATATTCGTCGATTTTGACATTTCTTTCACATGAGAGTTTTTAATTCGTCGCGAATGAAGTTTGACACCCGAACACCATTCACCACCGAAACCAAAACAAGAATGATTTTTTTAGGTTAAGTACGCGCGATTATTTTATTCGTTGCGAGTGTGGATAATGTGGAACGCGAATAAAGTTTTACAGTTCGTATCAACTACAATTTTTTCGCGACGATGAAAAGTAAAAGTATGCATCACAAATCAAATAGAAACTATATTGCTATCGTTTTGTTAAGAATTTGTGTGGAAATATGTCTTCAAACGTATATAAACTCACATTTTGTAATTTATTCGTCGTTCGTTGGTCGCGCTCATGTGAATACTCCGTCCTTAAAAATGAGCTAGAATTCCAATATAAAATAATAATTTTCCAAATTATTAAAAAAACAGAAGATAGAGAAGAATGTATACAAACTCAGCGAAAGTTAGAGGGAGGCAATGAAAGTAAATTTTTTTTTATAATTTATTATTTATATTCTGTATAATGAGGTTATTTGATTGGTTGATTTGGAATGAAGAAAATAAAAAAAAAAAAACACAACAAGACAAAAAAAGAATTAGAATATAAAATTTTTGTGGTTGCCAATTAGAAAAATTAATGTTTTTCGAATCATTTTCAAATGAGACAAATTTTTGTTAAACCATGCTTATAATAGTGCGAACATTTTTTGTTTAGTTTTCTTTTAGGGATAAATAATATAAAAAGAATGACTTATACAAGGTACATTAACTTCACAAATTTCTTAAGAAAATTCAAATGTTATTAACTTTCCATAGGAAGTTATTGTAATTGGTCCGATTTGTCGAATTGAAAAATTATTGACATTTTTCGACGAATAAAAGATTTTTATAGAGATGTCTGTGCGCGTGTGTGTACGTACGTCCGTGCTACCGTAAGTCCGTAAATTCTGGGACTTTTCGTCGTCCATAGCTCAAGACCAAGTAGGATATTGACTTCAAATAAATTGTGTTATACAGATAGTAATGCAGAATCATCAAACAAATTGAGTGGGTGATTTTTTTACCATAGCAATTCAAAAAATACAAATTTAAAAAAATACCTACATCGAATGTGTTGTGTGAAAAATTCAAAATATGGCAACGAAGCATTGTATTAAAACTTAAATTTGAAAACGTTGCTTTTAAATTTTCAGATTTCACAAAAATAGAAAATCCAAAATCAAATGAATACAATTTTCTGAAAACAAATCTAAAACACATACAATAAAATGTATTGTATATGCATACCTTCTATACTTTGATAAGCATGAATAAAAAAATCTCAGGTAACGTTGGCAACGACTGATTTTTGTTTACATTTGAGTAATTTATTTCAATATTTTTCTACTTCCAGTCGCTCTTAGATTCCACACTTAATTTTCGTACAGGCAGCGCCCCATGGTCCGCCTTCCGTAACAAAATTTTGTGTTTCATTTCAGGTCTTGAAATCAGTTTTGTAAATTTGAATAGTACTGTCATGAAGAGGAACGCTCGGCCTGACATGTTTTTATCGACTTCCTAAACAGTTCGTTCCACATGTTTTGCATGTGGAATGTATTGTATTACATACAAAATAAAGGGAGGTCTAGAAAGGTCTTGAGGTCTTGAAATATAAAGGTCTAGAAAGGTCAAGGTCTAGAGATGTCTTGAAAGGTCAAGGTCTAGAACTATCAAGGGAGGTCTAGAAAGGTCTTGAAATATCAAGGTCTAGAGAGGTCTTGAAAGGTCAAGGTCTAGAAAGGTTGAGGTCTAGAAAGGTCAAGGTCTTGAAAGGTCAAGGTCTTGAAAGGTCAAGAGGTCTTGAAAGGTCAAGGTCTAGAGGTCTTGAAAGGTCAAGCTCTAGAGGTCTTAAAAGGTCAAGGTCTTAAAAGGTCAAGGTCTAGAGGTCTTGAAAGGTCAAAGTCAAGAGGTCTAAAAAGCTCTAGAGGCCTTGGAAGGTCAAGGTCTAGAGGTCTTGAAAGGTCAAGGTCAAAAAATGTCGAGGTCTTGAACTATCAAGGGAGGTCTTGAAAGGTCTTGAACTATCAAGGGAGATCTAGAAAGGTCTTGAAATATCAAGGTCTAGAGGTTTCAAGGGAAAAATCAAGGGAGGTCTAGAAATATCAGGGGAGGTCTAAAAAAATCAAGGGAGGTCTGGAAATATCAAGGATCAAGGGAGATCTGGAGATTTCAAGAGAGGTCTGGAAGTATCAAGGGAGGTCTGGAAAAATTAAGGGAGATCTGAAGATTTCAAGTCTAGAAAAATCAAGGCAGGTCTGGAAATATCAAGTGAGGTCTGGAAATTTCAAGGGAGGTCTGGAAATTTCAAGGGAGGTCTGGAAATTTCAAGGGAGGTCTGGAAATTTCAAGGGAGGTCGGGAAATTTCAAGGGAGGTCTGGAAATATCAAGGGAGGTCTGGAAATTTCAAGGGAGGTCTGGAAAAATCAAGGGAGGTCTGGAGATTTCAAGTCTAGAAAAATCAAGGCAGGTCTGGAAATATCAAGGGAGGTTTGGAAATTTCAAGGGAGGTCTGGAAAAATTGAGGGCAGGTCTGGAGATTTTAAGGGAGGTCTGGAAATATCAAGGGAGGTCTGGAAAAATCAAGGGAGGTCTGGAAATATCAAGGGAGGTCTTGAAATATCAAGGGATGTGTGGAAAAATCGAGGCAGGTCTGGAGATTTCAAGGGAGGTCTTTAGATTTTAAGGGAGGTCTGGAAATATCAAGGGAGGTCTGGAAACATCAAGGGAGGTCTTGAAATATCAAGGGAGGTCTGGAAAAATCGAAGCAGGTCTGGAGATTTCAAGGGAGGTCTAGAAAAATCAAGGGAATTCTGGAAATGTCAAGGGAGTTCTGAGAGGTCTAGAAAAATCAATGGAATTCTGGAAATGTCAAGGGAGTTCTGGAAATATCAAGGGAGGTTTAGAAAAATTAAGGGAGGTATGGAAATATCAAGGGAGGTCTGGAGATTTCAAGGGAGGTCTGGAAGTATCAAGGGAGGTCTGGAGATCTGAAATAAATACAAATTTTATTTCAATTTTGGAGAAAATCTTAATTTTGAATTTAACTATCATTTTTTCATTAAATCAAGTTAAGTCTAGAAGGAGACATTAAATTTGTAATGTATTTATTTGTACTACATAATGTTATTTGTTACTAATTTATTTTACTAAGAAATGTTAAATGTAATATGAGCCTTAAGCTATTCTTATACTTTTATACTTGAGTCACGCCACCTCGCGGTCATCAGAAGAACTGTGAAAAACAAACGAGAACCAACTTCAAGCAAAAGATTTGAATTGGGAAAAAGAAGAAAAAAGGAGATCTAAAAACCAACCGCCGTTGTGAATAGACGCTTCAATAAAGATAGATAATTAATTTGTTAAAACGAAAGTATAGTTTCATTTAGAGTTTCATTTTAATTCCTCCATTATAACTTCAGATGTGGGGTTCAACCTAAAATAATTAAATTAAAGAAAATCACGCGAACAATATGCCAACTACGACGAAACCAACAAAGCAGACGATGGTCGACGCCCTTGTTGCCGCCGACATAGAGATTCCAGCAGCTGCCACAATTCAACAAATAAGAGCCATGTATGAGAAGCTGACTGATGGTCAGTCCACCGACCCAGCTGACGAAAACACCGAGGAGCCTGTCGATAAAGACGACGACATAATTTTGCCCCAAACAGACCAGCTGGAGGCTCAGCTCAAGGTACTAAAGCTGCAATACGAAGTGGTGAATCTGCAGCAACAGATTCGCACAATGCAGCAGGGCACAGCCGAAAGCAGTCACCATCAGGCGGTCAACTTCGAACATCTGGAGAATTCCCTCAACGCATTTACTGGCAAGAACCACTACGACATCAGAAAGTGGTTCAGGGAGTACGAGCAGTACACCGCGACACGTTCGTACACGCCAGACGACATGTGCTTGGGTGTGCGCCGGCTGATGAAGGAGACGGCAAGAGATTTCATCAATGCACAAGGTGTTGTCGACTACCAGCAGCTGAAGGCGTCTCTTATCGAAACTTTCCGACGACAAGTCACGCATCGAGATATCTATCGACAGTTGGAGCAACGAAAGATCCGTCCAGACGAGTCATGCCTGGAATTTGTCATCGCTATGAAGTCCATAGCAGCCAAAATTGATGTGCCTGAAGCAGAATTGTGCACATTCATCATTGATGGGTTCAATGATGAGAGCGCAAACATCACGCTCATCAATGATAGCAGGACACTCAGTGAGTTGTTGTCGAGACTCGACCGCTACGAACAAAAGCGATCAGTGACACACCAACTGAAACCTGTTGCTGTTGCATCAACCTCAGTTGCCAGCAAACCGAAGTCAAACACCGCCGTAAACCCTCAAAAATTAACCGAAGTCAGATGCTACAATTGCAGCCGTTTTGGACACTACAAGAGCAGCTGCCCGAAGCCACCTAGACCCATTGATGCGTGCTTCATCTGTAACGAAATCGGGCACATGCATTATAGCTGCCCGAAAGCACAACGAAAACATCAGAAGATTGTCGCAGCAGTTACACGTCTACTAGCCGACCCAGACAACGATGACGAGGTGGCAGGCCCAATAAGTGTCATGCAAATGGTAAGTGTAGCCTTTTGTAATAGCCAAGTTCGGCGTACTGAATTTACGAAAGTTTTCTCTTTATTGGATACCGGCAGCGAAATTAGTATTATCCAGCGTTCATTAGTGCCAGATAGTGTTAAATTGTCGGACGTACCAGGATCAACGAGATATTCGGGAATTGGACGCATAAGAATCCAGTCATATGGTATTATAAGAACTTACATAATGTTTAAAGACAGAATCCATCCTATATCTCTTTATGTCCTTCCAGACAGCTTGATGACGTTACCGTTGATCCTGGGGCGCGACTTTTTGCACAAATTTCATATCCATTTGAGGCAGAATGAACCTAAAAATAAAAATGTGAATTTACATATAAATAAAGATTTACTTTTAAAGCAATCGTATCTTCATGCGTTCGATTTGGTTGATTCAGATAGAGTAGTTGGTTGTAATGGTGGTCCGATGACCCCATCGGATGTTGAGAATAATATTGTCTCCAGTGAAAGTGTGATTGGGAAGGCTGATAGTGTCGAGAGTCCGTTGGTTGATGGGGATGAAATAAGGTGTCAGTGTGTCTCCGTCCCGCCGAATGAGGTTGCGTCGCCGATACAGTTTGCTGATAGTTATGACGAGTGTATTTCACAGATGTGTGCTATAGATGTAGATAGATTAGAAGTTGACATGGATATTTGCCCAAGGTTGGGAAAAGACCAGTTAGAAGCATTGACAGCAATTATTGATAGGGCTTATTTAAAACCTTTAAATACAGAACGTAATCCCCACAATTACAAAATCCGCCTAGGCGATTATCGGTATATGAACGAACAGAGGTACGGAAAAAGATAAATGATTTGCTTGAACGACAAATAATCCGACATAGTAAGTCACCATATGCTTCAGCGGTTGTTTTGACGAAAAAAAAAAAAATGGTGAATTACGTATGTGTATAGACTATCGCGCGTTGAATAAGAAAACCATTCGCGATAACTTTCCCCTTCCATTGATAGAGAATTGTCTTGAGTATATGGAAGGTAAGCGGTGGTTTACGTTACTTGATTTGAAGGACGGTTTTAATCAGGTTGGAGTTGAAGACGGCTCTGTGCAGTATACATCTTTCGTGACCCCAGATGGGCAATACGAATATTTGCGAATGCTATTCGGGCTGAAGAATGCCCCAGCTGACTTTCAACGGTTCGTCCATCAAATATTTCAAGATCTGATAGAGGCAGGGAAAGTTATTATATACTTGGACGACATAGCTATTGCGACAGCTGATTTCGATTCACACTTAGAAATACTTAGTGAAGTTTTGCGACGACTTTATGAGAAAGGACTCGAACTTAGAATGAGTAAATGCAAGTTTGGATACGACGAGATAGATTATTTAGGATATGTTGTTAATGCTTCGGGTATTCGACCGACAAATGCTCACATAAGATCTATAGAACACTATCCGGTACCCAAAAATCAAAAGGAGCTTCAATCTTGCATAGGGTTATTTTCATATTTTCGGCGTTTTGTGCCATCATTTTCAAAAATAGCAAAACCATTGCTAGACTTGCTGCGCAAAGAAGTTAGGTATGAGTTCAATGATGAATGTTTGCAAGCGTTTAAAGAATTACGTAGTAAACTGGTTTCGGCTCCAGTCCTAGCCATCTTCAATCCACAAAGGGAAACCGAACTACATTGTGATGCTAGTAGTCATGGGTTTGGCTCAGCTCTGATGCAACGTCAGGATGATGGAAAATTCCATCCAGTTGCCTACTTTTCAAAGACGACAACCGCATCTGAGGCAAAGTTCCACAGCTTTGAACTCGAGACACTAGCAATCATATACTCACTCCAACGGTTTCGGGTATACCTTGAGGGCATACCCTTTAAGATCATTACGGATTGTAACTCGTTAACTCTCACGTTGAACAAAAAGCAAGTTAATGCAAGAATAGCAAGGTGGGCTTTAGAACTTGAAAATTATAATTATTCCATTCAGCATAGAAGTGGTGCGTCAATGGGTCATGTGGACGCCCTAAGTCGAAACCCACTAATCGCTACCATCAATGGAAACGATGTAGATTTTCATATTCAGTTAGCTCAGAATAGGGATGTAAAAATCAGAAAGCTTAGAAGAAAACTTGAAACTGAGATGCTTTTGCATTACGAATTGCAGGATGGTCTTGTTTTTCGTAAATTGGATACAGATAGTTTATTACTTTACGTACCCAGCGAAATGGAAGATAACGTAATTAGAATGATCCATGAGAAGGTTGGTCACTTGGGAATAGATAAATGCTATAATCAAGTAAGAAAAAACTATTGGTTTCCGAGTATGAGAAACAAGATTGAAATATTAATAAAGAACTGCGTAAAGTGTATTATGTTTTCAGCGCCAGCCAGAACTAATGACCATAATATGTACAGTATCCCCAAGAACCCTATTCCATTTGATACGATACATATCGCCGGCTGAATGCTTAAATGCCCCACAGACCACTTTTTCGGGAAACTGAGTTAAAGATGCAGTTATACTAATTCGTATGTTCTCTTTCGTTTGGTGCTATTCCCGTTGCTCTATCTCTATTATTAATAAAGTTACAGAAACCAGTTTTGCTCCATAGACCACATATTTTCGGTTCTGTTCGTGCTTATTTGCCGCATATCCAAAATTTGTACGAGGTGGGGCAGTTTTTCTATTAAAGTTTTAAAAACAGACGCTTAATGCTTAAATTCCTCATTGCAATGGGCAATGGATATAGATCAAACATCACTCAAATATATTTTCAATGTTTGATTGCCCCATATCCACATGAGATGGCATATAGAGCATGTAACCTCTCACAATCTATTGAAACCAAGTGACATTTTTCCTGCTTATGTGCCCTATATCCATGGACAAAAGTATATACATATAAAAGACAATCAGCTGGAAAAGTATAAATAGAAGTAACATTTTCGAGATCACTTCAGGCCATGAAGGAACTTCTCGTCTTTGAAAGGAAAATCCTACGGAGATGCACTGGACTTTGCTTCAACTATCAGAAGCAAAGACACTTCAGCAACAAACGAGTCTACGACGAAGCCAAAATAATTCCATTGGACAAGTATCTGTTCCAAACAGCCAGGATGATCACAGGAGGATTGAACAACCACCAAAACGAGCTCATCAGAAGGATGAACTCCCAGCAACGCCACCCTGAACCAAGATATCTGTGTGCTATGGATATATTAAACGAGGAACTTGAGCCCACCATCGAAGAAGGAGATCTTCAATTTTACGCTGACACGGAGGATTTTTAAATTTTCATTAATTTTTTTTATCTAACAACATTTATATTTTAGTTTATTCTTTAATTTATCAAAACAAACAATGTATAGAGTTAGGCCCCCTAAGTGCCAACAAAATTTGTTACCATTTAATATTTAATTATAAGTTTAATTTAAGTCAATTGTAATATATAAAAAGTTCAATAAAGATAAAATGTAAAAAAATGTAAAATGAGATCACTTCAGTTGATCTCGTGCTTGTTCCTAAAATTGCAAAGCAAATTGCAAATTTATTTTTTATTTATTATTTATTTTTTTTCTAAATCATTTTTAAAATAAAATTTAAATACAAACATTAATTAAAAACCCAAAAAATGCTGTCTATAATTAATTAAATATTTATTGATTATTTTTCGACGCTTCAATTCTGGTTTTGATAGTTTTTAGGGCTGATGAAGTAATATCTGCTGTGTTTATAAGGATAATTTCTCAAAAAAGGCCATACTATTTTTTTTTAAATATTTAAAAAAAAATAAAAACGAGGTAAAAATAAGGGGAAACAAAATTTTTTAATAAGACTATTTCTATATCTTCAGGTTCACAAACTATATAAATGCATTAAGAGTATTCTTAATAAGGTTTTTATCGATAATATTCAAGCATTTTTTTTTTTGTTTTTACTAAAATGGATAAAAACAAAAAAGGTAAAAACCAAAAATAATTAATTTGAAAAACTGTGAAAAAATACTAAAACTTAATCCTATGAATGCTGAAGTATTTTTTAAACCAATTCCGAATAAAATTGAATGTATTTTTCTAGGAAATTGTAAGAAACAAAGTTCAAGTTGGGTATTTTTAATTGTAAAGTGTGAAAATACTTTGTCATTTTTCATACTTTTTTTATCGACTTAAAATTAAGCCAATGTAATATAGCGAAGGGCTAAGCCATTATATTAATATTCCTTTTTGTTTTATATTTTTATCACTACAAAAAGATTTAAAAAAATTAAAAGTGCTAGAAATTTTATATTTTATTATTATTTTTGCTATCGTTGAATTCCCAATGTTAAAAGCATAAAGGTTCTATATCCATAGGAAATTTGCAGTTTAGTTTTCATAGATTTAACATTCGTATGGAAAGGGTTCTATATCCATTTTTGACTTTTTCTAAACTTTTATTTTTTTTTTTAAATAACCATAAATGTTTTAAACCCTAGGACTACAAATTTAAAAAAAGAAATATTCCACTCATGTATATAAAAATTCAAAGGTCGAAATTTTCAAATGCAAAATTACGAAATTATGTTTCAAACCTTAAAATTCGTTTTCTGAGGAATAATTTTTTTGTATATGGGGCATTTAAGCATTCAGCCGGCGATATGGATCATTTCGGGCCTTTACCGGCCTTGAAGTCAAAACGAAAGCATATTCTGGTTATCATCGATGCCTTCACAAAATTCGTACGTTTGTACCCAGTTAATTCGACTAGCACCAAGGAGGTTTGTGCCTCAATGGAAAAATATTTTAGCTACTACAGTCGACCTAGACGTATTATAACAGATCGCGGCACTTGCTTCACGTCTCTAGAGTTTTCAAACTACCTCTTGAAACACAACATCGACCACGTTAAGGTAGCAGTGGCCTCACCACAAGCTAATGGTCAAGTGGAGCGGGTGAACCGAGTTATCAAGGCAATGCTAAGCAAACTAAGCGAGCCTATCGAGCATTCAGACTGGGCCAATAAATTATCTGAAGTCGAATACGCTATTAATAACACAACACATAGCTCAACAAAGGAATCACCTAGCAAACTACTCTTTGGAGTGGATCAGCGCGGCAAGGTGGTTGACGAGCTTACCGAATACTTAGACGATAAATTTAATAGCAAAGGGAGATCTGATCTCGGCGAAATTCGGGAAAAAGCATCAGATGCTATTAAAAAATCGCAGGAGCATAACGAAAAATATTTCTTAAAGCACAGTGTACCGGCGAAGTTGTATTCGGTTGGTGATTTTGTAGTGATGAGGCACATCGACACCACTATAGGGACGAATAAAAAATTTATACCTAAATACCGAGGACCTTATGTCATACACAAAGTTTTGCCAAATGATAGATACGTCGTCAGGGACGTCGACAACTGTCAGCTGACCCAATTGCCTTATGATGGAGTCGTTGAGGCAGTACGTTTGCGAAAGTGGGTAACACCGATGGGGGATTCGGGGTACCAGGACAACCAATTGATTCAAGGGCGCACTTCATCAATTTAAAATTAAATAATGATTGAGGTCAATCATAGTCAGGTTGGCCGAGCTGTAATGTATTTATTTGTACTACATAATGTTATTTGTTACTAATTTATTTTACTAAGAAATGTTAAATGTAATATGAGCCTTAAGCTATTCTTATACTTTTATACTTGAGTCACGCCACCTCGCGGTCATCAGAAGAACTGTGAAAAACAAACGAGAACCAACTTCAAGCAAAAGATTTGAATTGGGAAAATGAAGAAAAAAGGAGATCTAAAAACCAACCGCCGTTGTGAATAGACGCTTCAATAAAGATAGATAATTAATTTGTTAAAACGAAAGTATAGTTTCATTTAGAGTTTCATTTTAATTCCTCCATTATAAATTTAATTTTTTTTGCTTAAAAAGGATTTTTTGTACAATCCCCTTTTTCCTAAGAACGCAAAAAGCTATAACACTATCTTTAGCCATTTGTCCGTTTTTTGAAACAATCAAAATGAGGGATTGTAGGTTCTTATATCAAAAACACTCTCATATAGTGTTTTTGATGTATGTAAATTCTCTTCTTGAGGTGGGCACGATGTTGGGTCTATGCAAAATCTCGTTATTGATATGAATTTTGAAATTCGACTTTAATTGATGGGACCGTGAAATAAAACCAACTAAAAATAAGCCTAATTATCAGCAGTTGTTCTTATTACACTCAAGGACTCAAACATAGTAAAGGCCAAATTGGTTTTATTTAACTTTCAGCAGTTTGTTTTGCACAAACCATTACGGCGTCAAAACAGTAAGGTATGTATTTTTGATTGTTTGAAAGACATTTTGAAACCCCTGCTTGAGAATACTTAAGGATTAGGCTTATGTAGGGAAAGTTCTATTTGTATTTGAAAAAAAATCGGGTTTATCTAAGTACTCTCCCTTTGATAAAGTTAAGCAAAATTTGGTCTTATTTCTCAAAATAACTTTGCATTATGTATTTCACTTTTTTAAATCTTAAAATAGCTTTATTTCATTTATTAGACAATATGAAACACATTGACCCAAATCCACTCGTTAATTAAGGTGCTGAATGGTTTCTGTTGGAAGACATATTTTTTAACAAGGATGATAAAATGAAATTTCCTTTATACAGCTAGGTTCTACTTTTCAGTTTCACTCGAAATGAAATTGGAATCGATTCAAAACATAAATTCGAGTTCTGAAATTCACTTTTATCGATATCGACTTCGAACTCAAAATGAAGTGAATTTCCGTGTTCTACATTTCAATTGTATGTGATTTTCAAGTGATTTGAATTCGATAAGAGGAAATTGTTTTAAAACATTAATACATTTACTTAAAGTAAATAAACCTTTAGTTTTTTATAGAATGTACTTGGTCCATAAGAAGTTGCAGCTTCTACTTTATATTTGAGGAAAGGGACAAAGCATTTAAAACAATTTTTCAACACACCAAATATCTTCACTATACTAAAAACAACGATCTTTCAAAAATCTTTCACGACACATTCAGAAACTATACCTTGATAGGTATCTGTCTTTCTCAACCGATATTTGGAAACTGCTTATCGCAAAGAACCGCAAATCGCCAGCAAATAAGCATCAACACAGTTTTTTTTTTTTTATCCGATGGAAATCTTCAAGACACTCGGTAAGAATCGGTACCGAGTAGTGTGGGACTCTTACCGCACTAAAACCACCGGTGAATCAGGACCAATCTATGAAAGATCGACAAATGATTTTTATTTCTTAATTTTTAAATCGCGTTGGGGGAAGTTTAAGGTTATAACACTTTCCCGTAGCTTTTAGACCATCAGCTCATGAGGCTTGGTTCTTCTTAATCTCCGAACATTGTCTCGTACATTTAATACGGTCTCCATTTCAGAGTTAGTATGACTTTGCAGTCGCTGATTGTGTGATACAGCGTGTTTCTTAACCACTTCTGTAACCATTTCAATTTGAAGGTCACGATGTAGATCGCTATTTCTTATATACCAAGGGGCATTTATTATTCCACGAAGGACCTTGCTTTGGAATTTTTGGATGGGTTCAGCATTTGTTTTCTTTGTACAGCCCCATAGTTGATGCCATATGTCCAAACGGGTTTCAATACTTGCTTATATAACATTAGTTTGTTCTGGATAGATAGGTCAGAGTTCTTTCCTATTAACCAGTACATTTTTCTGTACTTCAAGTTTAGTTCTTCTCTTTTCTTTTTGATGTGTTCTTTCCATTTAAGCTTTGCATCCAAATTCATTCCAAGGTATTTGGCGGTATTGGAGTAAGGTACTTCTGTACTGTTTATAAAAATTGGAACATTGTTTATGTTTTTGTTTGTAAAGTTTATATGCGTCGATTTTGTTTCGTTTAATTTGATACGCCATTTGTGCGTCCAATCACTAACTTTATCGACTGCATTTTGCAATTTTTGTGTAGCCTTCGTAACGGATTTATCTGGCACCAATATTGCAGTATCATCAGCAAAGGTGGCCATGATAGCGTTGATGTCCACTGGAATATCCCTTGTATATAACAGATACAGGGTTGGTCCTAGGACACTTCCTTGTGGTACACCGGCTTCAATTTTCTTAAGTTCCGAGTAATTTTGGTCGTACCGTACTCTAAAGAGTCGGTTCGTAACGTAGGATTTCAGTATTTCGTAGTACTGCCTGGGGAAGTCCCTATGCAGTTTGTACTCAAGTCCCAAGTGCCAAACCTTGTCAAAAGCTTGAGCAACATCTAAGAATACAGACGAGCATACTTGTTTTTCTTCAAGTGCCTCTTCCACAACATCCGTAATTCGATGCACTTGGTCTATCGTGGAATGTTTATTTCTAAATCCAAACTGATGGCTCGGAATTAGTCTTCTTTCTTCAATTATTTTGCTAAGCCTTTTCAGTAGCAGTTTTTCAAAAACTTTTGCCATGATTGGTATAAGCGATATTGGTCTGTAAGATGTAACTTCTGTTGGTGGCTTACCTTGTTTAGGTATAACAATGACTTCTGCAATTTTCCAATGATGTGGCACATGTCTTAGTTTAAGGCATGCGTTTATTATAAATTAGAGTTTCTTGAAGGCTATAAGAGGCATTTCTTTCAGAACCTGAGCAGTTATAAGATCGTACCCTGGTGATTTTTTGTTTGACAACTTATGTTGACACATGCTTCTTACTTCTTTGAGCGTGACAAAAGGTATTTCACATTCGTCGTTTCTGTCAACAAACTGTAAGGGATCTGTAGCTGTGCTTGCTGGGAATGGCTTGAAAACATTCGCGAGATGTTCAGCGAAGAGATCAGCCTTTTGTTTCGGGTTTCCGATCCATTTACCATCTTGAGATTTTATCGGCGGGTTTTGTGTCTGAGGTCTTTTTAGGCGCTTAGCTGCTTTCCATAAGGAGTATTCTGTAGAAGCATCCGTCGTCAGACTTTTCAGGAATCTACTTAGTGAATCATTTTTAAACTCAGATTCTTTTTTTTAATTCGTTGTTAAGACGGTTAAAAATTACCTTATCATCTGGGAATCTCGTGGATTGCCATTTTCTTCTAGCTCTCCTTTTTTCCAATATCAACTCCTTTATTTCGATAGGATGTTTTATTTCTTTTTCTCTCGCATTCGAAATAGTTGGAGTACTACTGGAGTATGATCTGATGATAAATCGTAATTACCTTCGACACTTATATGATTTCGTTTAATACCTTTAACTACGAAAAAGTCTATAAGGTCTGGTATTTTGTTAGTATCAGATGGCCAATATGTTGGCGAACCAGAAGAATAAAATTCGCAGTTGTATTTTCGGCCTGCTTGGTATAGCCGTTTACCTTTTGTTGTTATGAGCCTAGATCCCCATTGGGTGTGTTTAGCATTGAAGTCGCCACCAACAAGGAAGATCAACACAGTGAAATTAAAAAAACACTAATATTCTATATTTATTTTATTAAAAAGCACAGAACAAAAATAAACATAATTATGTATGTATATGTAAACATAAGAAATTATACAAATTATGACAATGAACACAATTGTTTATTGATTGATATTATATATGTATGTATGTTTGCTGCTTTAATTTCACTTTCAGTGATTTCGAAAAGTAGGTATTCAAAGTTATAGAATCCTGAAAATAATTTCACTCGATTTTCAATCTAGATTTCGATTTTATTTCACTTGATTTTTGAAACCTAGCTAATAATAATCATATTTTTAAATAACATAATCGTAATTTTGATGTCTGGTGTCTGTTTTGATTCTGCTTTACATAAATAAATTGTGTTTGTAAAATATTTCATCAATATGAATTGTGAAGTTATGAAGCCCTCGCCATTTGGTATTATTTAAAATAATAACCAGAATATCTATCTCGTACACTAGTTTTAGTTACATTTTCCTTTCCGTTGTCTAAGTAAGTAAGTAAGTAAGTAAAGAACAAATTCATTTTTATTAGAATATAATGTATACAGAGTTAATAATTATTTATATGAATATTAAAGCTATGGCTAAGCCGTCAGCCTGGTTGGTAAATATAGGTACTTTTATTATTTATAATATTTAAAACTTAAGATAATAGATACAAAAATCAAACATATTCTGTTATTAAAAGCATTCGGTATTTGTAAATTGCACTCAAAAAGTTGCTTAACATTTTCCAGTCACATCCGTTTAGAATTTGAAGTGTTTCTTGCATTGTTAATGTTTGTTTACCAAAGAAACGTATCCTTTGTTGTTTAAATATAGGACATATACTTATAACATGAAAGCAATCCTCTTTGGATTTAAGATTACAAAATTGATTGAAGCTGCCGTTGTAAGGATTACCGTTTAAACTGAGTGTCTCGCTTCTTGCTTTAAAGATTAAAGATATTTCTTTGTAACTCAGTGAATCGTTGAAGTAATTTCTATTATTAAGGTTAAAATCAAGTTGAGAGTATAAAAATCTGCTGTCAGATTCGCAGGCTTTAATAATGAATGCATCTCGTATTGAGTCTTCATTCTTTTGGATAATTTTATAGAGCTGATCTTTTACATTGCACAAGTTGTTTATGTCCATACGGAGCATTTCTCCGCAAGAGCTTCCAATATATTGCCATTTCGCGAACCACCAATCCTTATTCCTCAATTCATATAAAAGCATCTTTTTGGATATTCTGGAGTTCTGAAAAGCGCATATTTTGATTATAAAATCAGCCTGTGCTTTAAGTGTATTTGTCATGAGTTGAGGTAAGTCTGTTTCCAAGTAGATTGCGTAACTTGGTGTGTTGAGTGGAAGATTGAAAAGTTTTTTCAAAAAATTCCTTTGGAATTTCTCAATAACCTCATATTCCTCTGATCCCCAAACCTGAGAGGCATAGCACAAGGTTGATTTCACAACAGCATCAAAAATTTTGTATTTGGCTGATAATTGTTTTCTGTCGTTTGAAAAAACTTTTTTCCATGTTGAATTCAACAAACTCTGCGAAGTGTTGACCTTCTCTAATAGGTGTTTGTTAAAATCCAAAGTTGAGTTTAACTTGACTCCTAAGTACTTTATTTCTTTAGATATTTCCAAGAGATTTCCATTGTAGAACCATCTATTCCGAGTTTGAGATTGTACGGATCGTGAGAAAATCATCACTTTGGATTTAGCGGTATTGATGGTCAGCCCCCATTTGTTGCAGTAAGACGCCAACCGATTTATCATCAATTGTAAATTTTCAGGTGATTCGGACAATAGGACGAGATCATCTGCGTATAACAAAACATTTATTGTAGAACTTGCGATATTTATACCTCCAGGAAGGTCATCTACTACGTCATTTATAAAAAGCGAGAAGATCAGAGCGCTGAGCAGGCAACCTTGTTTCACTCCCGTACTTGTAACAAACCATTTTGAACAAGCTGAACCATCCCATACTGCTGCTTTTGTTTCAGTGTACATTTCTTTGATTACATTTATGAACTTTGAAGATATGCCCAGTTGCGATAGTTTATAAAAGAGCGCGTTTCTGTTCACTAGATCGAAGGCTGCTTTAAAATCAACAAAAAACGAGTACACTTTTTTATTCCTTGCTTGAAAAGCTTTTACAATTGAGGAAAGTGTAAAAATGTGTTCTATTGTAAAGTAATTTTTCCTAAAACCAGCTTGGAGGTTCGAGAGGATGTCTCTTTGTGTCACCCATTTGTCTAGTCTCTCTGCTAATATACCGCAGACAATTTTAGCTATAACATTCATAATTGAAATGCCTCGATAATTTTCAGCACTATCCAAAGCACCTTTTTTGTGAATGGGAAAAATCACGGACTTCTTAAAGGAGGAAGGGATATCCGCATATGTAAAAACTTGATTGTATAAAGTTTTCAAGTGGTTGAAAAACGTAGGTGTTGCATTAGCGAAAAACTCGTATGTTATACCATCTTCACCTGGTGCCTTTCCATTTTTGGCTTTATTTATAACAGCTTTTATTTCATCATTTGTTATATCAACGTCTAACATTTCATCCGATACTAATGGTTTAGCATATGAAAACACCAGGTTGGAGTAATTGCAAAGGAGACTTTCAAAGTGACAGGAGAGCGTTTCTGCAGATAATTCAGGTCCGATTATATGTTTAAAGCCATTAATTCCTCTAGCTATCTTCCAAAATTCTTTCGAACACATTGTTCTTCCAAGAGTTAGCGCTTGCTCGTTTTCAAATTCTGTTTTTTTTTTTAAACATAAATTTTTGTATTGAGTGTTAGCTTCGATGTACCAGTTTTTCAAATGGTAACTATTTGAATTTCGCATCACTCGCAGTAGTGCAAAAGATTTTTGCCTGACTTTTAAACAATCTTTGTCAAACCATTTTTGTTTGAAACTTGTGCTGGTGTTGAAGTTTTTGTTTAATGTTGAGTTTCTAATACACTCTGTAAGCTGGATAGATTGTGCATCATTAGATTCAGCTGTCACATTTGCTGATATTAAGTTGTCCAAAAAAAATTTATATGCAGCTGTTTCCTCATTCTTTCATTTAAGCCTCGGTAGCAAATTTAAATTTTGTTGAATGTTAGAGGATTCAGTTGAAAATGTCACTTTTATTGGCATGTGATCTGAGAACGTTTTGCACTCTACTTCAAATTTATTGATTCGTTCTATCCAGTCATTATTAACTGCACAGAAGTCAATAACTGATTTTCCTTGACCTGATACGAATGTATAGTGTCCTTCTTCATCTCCATCCGTACATCCATTTAGGATAACAGAATCATACATTTGCAACATCTCAAGCATATCAGATCCATTTTTATTGCAGATGTTGTCTTTTGAATTCCGTTGTCTATGTTTTTTTCGTTTACAAGAAAACAATGTGCAAGTATGTTAGATATTGTTAAAAAAAAAAACAATTTTTAGTTTTCTAGCCGTATTTTAACAAATTATCATATAAGAAATGAACGCATTAGTAATCGTGATTAAATCGCATTCATACGGTTAAAGAGTAAGTATCAAGTAACCAAAAGGACCTTTTAACCCTGTGCGCCTGGCAGGTCGTATGCGATCTCTGTTGGATACTATTGAAAATGCATCAGTGGTTCAAAATTTGTCGTTGAGTATTTTTTTGATTCAGTGTAGTGTGAACTAATGACGCGCTACTGATTAATACAAAAATACTTTGCCATAAATTGGACATACTTTAGATATTGTTACACTTACCAACAAAGTTTCTCACCTCTTTTTATCCAAAATGAATGCTTCTGAAATCAATTTTTAAACTCTCCCTATTAATAAATTAAAAATATATTTGTTTTAGCTTGAATCATTAAAATAAATTACTATTTGCTTTTGAGAAAATAAAAATATCTTACTTTATATTGAAACTATATTTTTTACATTTTATTATACGGATTTAACAATTTTTTACTTCTTTAATAAAGAAAAAACTTCTTGAATACCTTTGAAATATACATATTACAAAATAAAACTTTCCTTTAATCGCTTACAATTGCTACTTCCCTCGTCGTAGGTACAGCATTATTAAGCGTTGGTTGATCGAAATTTGGCGTATCCCCATCACCTGATATCGATTCGGAAGACGATGCCCTTGCTTCTTCTTTAATAATCATTTCACTGTCTAGTTCCTGTTTGGTAAAATATTCATTTGAATTGTTTTGGTTGTTTATGGAACTAACAAAAGATAATTCTACTTCTTCTTTGATTCCATCAACAATACTTTCTTCGCCGTCAGTCATCTTTTCACCTTCTTGGTTGTTATTATTCACATATTCTAAAGGGTGATTGCTATCTTGTACTTCCTCTTCTACAATGTCTTCGATCAGGGAACGGCTACCCGAGCCAGAATTTGACTTAGTAACATCTCCCCCTTCTTGTGATTTAGCTAAATAGACTGAGTCTGATGCTCGCAAAGACTGCTCTAACCCACCAACACCTTCCCCACTTGGTCTTAACACTAAATATAGTAAAATATCTGATAAGGAAATAATTCCTATGACCTTCTGGCTATCATCGGTGACAACCAATCGATGAACTTCCGCCCGAACAATACGTTCCATTACTGTATAGAGGGTTTCGTCAAGGTTGCATTTTTGGACGCCTTCAAACCATTCGTTGCGGTGCTCGTTTGCCTTTCGCAATGATACATCCAAGTCATTGTAGGTTTTTTCAGCTGCTAGATTCTATTAAATGATAAAAAATGTTTTTAAATAATTGTACATATAGTAAAAAAAAAAGTTACAAAAAATGACGAGCATGATTATATTTTGATATAACTTAAGTGCCTTGCACATGAGCAACGAACTGCGAACTGTGAATGGACGAACAAACGTGATTTTACACATTTCAAAAAGTCAATTCCACACAAAAACACATTTAAATTATAAGAAACCAATTGACACTAATATTAGGATAATAAAATTTGCATTTTGTTCTCTAAAACAAGAGAATTTTGTAAAAATAATTTGGTAGTAAAGCATCATTCACATGAGCGCGACCAACGAACGACGAATGAATTACAAAATGTGAGTTTATATACGTTTAAAGACATATTTCCACACGAGTTCTTAACAAAACGATAGCAATATAGTTTCTATTTGAT
Organism: Eupeodes latifasciatus; assembly: GCA_920104205.1. NCBI lineage: Eukaryota > Metazoa > Arthropoda > Insecta > Diptera > Syrphidae > Eupeodes > Eupeodes latifasciatus. Next base: position 158,236,383 of record OV049924.1, read on the forward strand.
TTATGATGCATACTTTTACTTTTCAATATCATATATTAATAAATTTAAGAAAACAAATTTATTCGTCGCGAAAAAAATTATAGTTGATACGAACTGTCAAACTTTATTCGCGTTCCACATTATCCACACTCGCAACGAATAAAAAAATCGCGCGTACTTAACCTAAAAAAATCGTTCTTGTTTTGGTTTCGGTGGTGAATGTCAAACTTCATTCGCGACGAATTAAACACTCTCATGTGAAAGAAATGTCAAAATCGACGAATATTCGTTCATTCGTTGGTCGTTGGTCGTGCTCATGTGAATATTGCTTTACGAATTGCAGTGTGGTTGCTACGAACTGTCAATCTCTATTCGCGTTCCACATACCATCCACACTGCAACGAATAAATTGTTCGCGTTCAACTTAACCTCAAAATTATACCGCTCTTGTTTTGTTTTTGTGTGAAAGATCATGGCTGAGGAAAATATGGAGAAAAGGGTTGACAATTCGTCGCTGTCTGCGAATAGAAATAAAGCTCATGTGAAAGAAAAGTCAAAATATGCGAACATCCACAGTTCGCAGTTCGTAGCTCATGTGCAAGATGCTTTAGGTAATACATGAACTAACAAACATTAAGGCAGGCAAAACTAAACTTCGCGTTCTTTTATTTTTCGCTCCCGTTACTAACTTGCTCATGACTTACTGTATTCTTTTAATATTACTGAACCTTGGGGCTTTAAAACTTTGTTGGGTTTTATGAAACTCCAAATAAAAAGAAGCGTTCGGTCGTGTTGCCCAATACAATAACGCAAAGATATTAAAAATGTCATATCGCCCAAAAACTTTTTCAGAAGAAAATGCCACAAAGCCCAAAATCAGTGTGATGTTGCTTAAATCAATTTTAAAATATCATAACGCCCAAATTACTTATTGAAATATCTCCCATAAAATGTCAATTGTTTCAACATTTGGGCTTTCCGACAAAATTTGTGAATTTTGTTTGGACGTTATGTCATTTTATGATTCGGGTAATAAGACACAAGAAACGATAGAAATCATAATCCAAAATAAATGCCACAAAACCAAACCCCTATGTCATAAAACCCAAACTCAAAATTAAAAATTACAACTAAAAAATTTGGGCGTTCATTTATTTAAAATGTATTTGGGCATAACGACATTCGCTTTGGGTTTTTTGGAGATTTTTTCTTTTACTTTTTAAGCTTTGTGATATTTTAGGATTTGGGCGTTTGGTTTTCGGCGAAAAGATTTAAAGCCAACCTTACCTATCAAATAATTAAAGCCAAATTGCAAACTTTATTTGCCTATTTCAAAAAAACATGGGTCTAATAATTAGTTTATTAATTTTGAGCTTGCATGCGAATTTTCTAAAACGTATAACATAAATAATTAAATTTAAATTTTGTATTATAGAATCGTTACAGTACTTAACTGTTAGTATTACCGTAGATTTTTAATAATTTTTTTTTCAATTTAAGTATTTTTTTTTTAAATTGCTCATATCTCCTAAACGGGGGGACAAAGACGCCCCTCCTAAAGTAAAAAATGCTTGTATTTGACCCTTCTACAAAAAAACGTCATCAATCAACTTATTGTACTCATGCCGGTCTTAATATGTCAGCAATCCACACAATTCTTAAGGTATTGAAACTCAAAAATTAATCAGATGGAATCACTACATCGAGTTTTAAATTCCATATAGAATTTTGAGACTCAGCGGTATATTTTCCCCTTGAAAATATCAATTATTATACACTACTTATGTTACTTATATTTTTTCATTTAAGAAATTAAAGTAGGTCGCATGTTTCATTTTAACATATTAATACTTACAATAACATCGAATTTTGCATAAATGTCAACTAATCGTCCTTCAGCATCTACTAACGGCAACGCTGATACCCTCCTTTCCACAAACTTTTTTAGGGCCATAATTATACTTGTATTTTCATCAGCAGTCTCAATATTATCATAAGTTCCGATTTTCAAATCACTCAACTTCTTTTGCATGTACGATGGCTTTGGTAATTCATTTATCTAATCAAGAAAAAGCTTAAGTAATCTCGAAATACTTATATTTGTACTGTTAAATACTTACATATAAAAACAGGAACCTCAGGATTCTTTTATGTGTCAGTATGTACAATACATTTCCTGTCATTGGGTCAATAACTGGAAGTCGATGAATTCTATTGTGTATTAAAATTTTTATAGCATCATATAGCGATGCATCAGGTCCGATACTAACTAAAGGCATTACTTGGTTTAATAGAACACCTTTAATAAGAAATTTAACAAAAGTTAGTTATAAAAAACAAAATATTGTCAAAATTCTAGTCTAGTATGTTACTTATACGGCTTAGTTTATATTAAAAACTTTGTGTTCTTGGTCAAGCAAATGATCTTTGAAAATTTGGTACATAGTCCAGTTAAGAAAAACATTTCACCTCGGAATACTTCGCTTATAGATGGAAATTGCAAACAATGGGCAAATCGTTATTTACAAGTGACAAAAACTACATTAAAATTCCATGTGAGCTTAAAGAAATATTAAAGTTTTTTTTGCAAAAAATTCACGTTTTTAGGCTGCAAGTTTTTAAAGCTTCAGCTAGTTTAAAGATCATGAAATATTCAACAAAAAGCTTCAGTAACTTTTTTTCTACGAGAAAGTTTTTAGAAGTTACAGTGGTGTCAAATATGAAAAATATCGATTCGCTATGCTGCCTAAACAATACTTTTTATCTAAAAGCACTTCAGGTAGTAAGTTGATTTAGTGTTTTCTATCAGACATCATGTATTTTTTTCTAAGACTATTTTTTTTAAGTTCCTTCAAAAAAAAAGAAATTTTAAAAAGATCCATTTTTTGTAAACTCAACTCGAAAATGGCAATGCTGTTGAAAAATATTTCATAAATTGTTTGTTACTTATATAATTGTCAACAAAAAGGTTTTAAACTTTTTTCAAACAAGCACATAACAAAATATTATAATAAGAAATTCTAAAAAATTAGAAATTTTGTTTTATCATATACGAGTACAACTTCTTAACTATTTAAAAAATAAATGAATTGGGTGGCGCAACAGTCCGTTGGGAACTAGGGCCTAGTGACTTACAACTCTCAACCATTCGTGTGTGCGAGTACTGTTGTCAGGGAAGGAGGGGACCTACAGTTTTAAGCCGAACCCGAACGGCTAATTTTAGACAGCACTTTTCATAACAAGAATTAGTCTTGGAGAATTTGTCAATTCTTCTTAACCGTTTATTTTACAGAAAATTTGTCTGGGTAGTAGTTTTAGACCGTAAAAGAATCTTTGCTCTTTGTTAGCTTTTTATGCTCAAATGTCCTCATTGTGTGTAACAATTTTCATATATATTTTGTCTGGACTTGATTAAAGCTAACGTTTAGACGTAAAAGATTGATAGCTTAAAATTAACTTACTTCGCCATGTATCTAACTTATGTTCTTCCAATTGATCCATCGATGAATTAGGTGACGTATAATACATTTGCAGAATTTTGATAAAATCTGTTATAGTCAACATCCCGACAAACTGTTGTTTTTGTGAATCCCATAATGGAGCTGCTCTGACACCGTTGTAGACTAGTGCATAGAACGCTTTTTTTACCAACAATTGTGTATCGAAAACAACTAGTTTAGCTGAAGTTGGTATCAAATCATAGCACTTATGAAAACGGAAGAATTTAACAAAGATTTGTGATTCGTCTTCTTCTGTAAATGAATAAGAATATTTTTTTTTTAAATATCTACTCTTAGAAAATGTAAAATTATATTTATTAAATTTGTATCAAGTTAAATAATGGCTACATACTTTTTAATTATCTAATACGTATTTGTACATACATATATGCACATAATTATAATTAATGGAATGGACTTAGTTTAAAAAAATAAAAATGAAAGAAGACTGTAAATATAATAAAACTTCAATATATGTAAGTATTTTGAAACTCTAAAAAAAAAAACAGAATCCCGAAGATAAATGGAGATAAAAACAAATCTAAATATTAAAGAATACAATCTCAACACAACTGCACCGCCCGCCGCGCCGATCAAACATTTATACATTTTTATAGCTTTAGTCAAACACAATGTGGTCTGAAACTATGGCAAAAATGTATGCCTATTGCTATTTTAACATAAGAAATTATACACCAAAAAGACAAACAACAAATTAAGTTGCTTTCGATTTGGCCAACACTGTTTACTTAAATTTGTACCTTTCTGATGGGTCTGACCCATACTGGGCCCAGGCTTACATTGGAACCAACCCCAAAATGTACAACACAAGGTGACCCCGATAGTCATCAAGCTTTGATATCCAAACTAATCATACAACGGAATACGTCTGGTGATAAGAAAAATAATAATCAGCGCATACTGTCATTCTAAATTTGTAAGAACTCATTGATTGTGTTCGGCTGTAGAATTGTTCCATACTGGCTTAGCATACCATCAGTCCTTCAGGGTTGTCCAGAAAAAAATGAGTAAAAATGCAGCTTCAAGGCGGTGATAAAACGGTTTGAGAATTGAGTAAAAAAAATATTGGTCAACATGGATCTGACTTTCCCACCGTTGCCCGGAAAGTTGTTCCCATCCTCATATTTGAAGAAAAATGATCCAAATGTGCCAAGAATCCACTACTTGCATCAAACTGTCAGTCTTTATTGATGCATTAGTTTCTCGGCTATAACATGTGGGTATTCCGGGTAGCAGATGTGGCAATTTTGTTTGTTAACATAGTCGCCCAGATGGAAATATACCTCGTGATCTTTCACAAAAGCACTATGACAGATCAAATGGTATTTCTTTAAATGCAGAAACAAACATAGGAGCTGAGGAAAGTATAAAGTAGCTAACTGTTGGAAGTTGAGAAAATCTAAAGTTGATAAAAGTTGGAGTCAAAATCTTGAGTTGAGAATGACAACAGATGAAATATAAAATCGTAAGTTAAGAATAAAATACTAACAGGGATGAAATAATTATAGAAATGTATACATATACAACATATCTGTACCTGTGACGAAGTTGGTGCGATTTCAACTCAAAGGTGTAAAGAAATTGACTTCTGTCAAGTCCTTTGAAAACATTTCATAATGTTCTTACATATACGAGTATAGGCACAGTCGAACAGACAGATCATTTGGACTGTACCAAAGTGGCGACAGAAGTTTTCAAAAGTGTGAAAAAATGACACAAGTCAAGCCATCTCATAGTTTCTAAACGGGGTTTTGAAATGAAGTAATAATCAAGAATGTTTTCCAAAAAATGAATTTCAAATATCATATTTAATGTGGAGTTACGAGGCAAAGTCTGTTTATAAGGCGATCGCGCGAAATATGTAAGCAATTTCATGCTATCGCTCTAAAATAAATTTTTGATCAAAAGGTTTATGTAAATACTAACTACTAAGTATGTACACTGCTGGCCAAAATCTTAAGTCAACTGATTTAATTCATGCCTTGGGTTTGATTTTATGAATAAAAGATGTTTTTTTTTTTTAAATGAGTTCTTTACCTGAGCTCTACATAACACGTTCAGGTAGTAAGAGTTGGATTTTTGATCTATATTTTTTCCAAGGGAGTGATTTGATGAACTGGGGTTATAGCAGAGCTAATTCTTTACAAATAATACCGTTGAATTGATCGTTGATTGTTAAAATCAGGTCCTTCTTACAAACCAGAGCTGGTCAAAGAGCAAGTTATTCAGTGTTAGACCTTTTTGTTATTAACACTGAATCTCACCTATAGTTTTTGACGAACTTTCTTCTAATCATAGCCCTGTGTTATAAGAAATTGGAATGTACAAACAAGAACTCATTATTGTTCAATGTTTAGTGTAAAAATTAAAAATTATATAGACAGGGTAAGAAAAACAGTAGTCTAAAATAGGAGATCATGAAGACCCTTTTTAGGTTCCCTTGGTAGAAATTCGTTGGAAATGTTGAAAATATTACAAAAAAAGAATTACCTACAAATTTAAGTTTTTAAAATTAACATTCAGTACTCACTCACAGCACTTGAAGTTTTACCATATAAAGTACACCTAAACTTTGATCTTTTGTCTTAAAATTTCTATAACTTCGTCATTTGGGGTTGAGAATATTTTTCTTTGCGAAATGTACATATGGTCTTTTTAGTTTTAAAATTTTGGATAATATTTTAAGCTAATTTTAATGAACTATACAAAAGATTTTGAAATTTACCATTTTTTAGAAATTTAGCTAAAAATCGTTTCCATCCTTCGGATACTTGTTCAAACTCCTTTATACTTTCTAAAGGATATCTATCAATGTCCCACCAACATTCTTTAGGTATTGCAACACTGTCAGCTTTTCCACTACTGAGCACCAATCGTCCAGCATGATTAGAATAGAAGTGCAGTTGTAACATATGTTAGTTTTGATATCAGTATTCAGCTATTTTGTTATATCATATAGCCTTCTTCTTTTAGTTTTTTCTGGTGCGCTGCTGCGATTAAAATGTTTATAACGCATTACCGAAACGAAAAAAATTGTGTGATATACTTGTAATCTCTCATATAACTTGGATGATTATTCTCTTTCTATTCTATGTTTGTACGGATGAAAAAGGTAGAACTTTTTTGTATTGTCTTCAAATTCAGAGGTTTTTTTATAGTCATCTCCTTATAAAATTAATTTAACTATTAAATATGTATATGTCTAGCCTGTCGTTCTAAGCCTTATTAATAAGTGCGGCATTCTACATTTATAATCAATATATTACCGGCAACACTGTTAAAGGGATCTGGGGGGAGGGGTGATGCCACATGATGAATTTAAAAAATAAATAAATTGGGTGGCGCAACAGGCCTTTGAGAACTAGAGCCTAGTGACTTACAACTTTCAACCATTGCTGTGTGCGAGTACTGTTGTCAGAGACGGAGCGGACCTACAGTTTTAAGCCGAATCCGAACGGCTAATATGAGAAAGCACTTTTCATGACAAGAATTACTCTTGAAGGATTTGTCAATTCCTCAGTAGGCAGTACCCGTGAAAAAAACTTTAGATGGCACAGGCAGGGATTGAACCTAAGACATCTGGAATGACAGTCTAACGCACTTTTTTTTAAATTAATTTGTATTTATTAATTCTTAAAACTATCTTAAAGCTAGGCAAAAATTCATAAAACTAGCATAATTAACCATAACATACAACTAACTTACTGATCCCATACGGACACTCTAAGTTAAACAGTCCAACGTACTAACGATCATGCCACGGTACTACGGTGATGCCAACTTAGCATTTTTTTTTTACTAAATTGAACTACAAATGTAGTGTTGGCAAAATAAATATCGAAACAGTTAGACTGCGAAAGATAGGGTCTATGGTAGAAATAATTAATTCATGAAATTGAATGACTGGAATCAACGCGGCGGTTAACCCTGAGAAGCTAGTCCTAAGTTCCTCAAAATCCCCCCCTCCTTGATTTTTTATATTGATGCAATTTAAAGATGGTCTTTGAGTCAGTATACCGTTGCAATATTTGTATATTTTAATTATCTCTTAAATTGCTCTCTCTGTGACCGATTTCATACATTGGAAATGTTCCGTTAAATATAGTTTTTGTTAACTTTATTGAAACTACTGTCAAAAACGTGGTTTTATTTAGGTTCACTTGAATAGCACCACCCCCTATATTAACAGTTTTCGTGTGGATTACAAGCCAGGTAGTTATTAAAAAATATTTTTCCATTTCTTTTAGTCATTTTAAGATAATTTCAGTCAAAATGGGTCGTGGTAAATCATTGGCAGAGAACGAGAAATCTAAAATTAAAGCTTATCGCGAGTGTGGCCTGTCTATTCACCAAATAGCTAAAAAAACGCAACGAAGCCGCAAAGTTATATCCACATTTTTACGGAACGAGTCCAGCTATGGTAAAAATATGAAAGGCCGAACGTCTAGTGTCGTTAGCGCTGCTGACAAAAGAGCAATCCTGCGACTCGCGTCAAATTCGCATGATTCTGCCCCCAAAATAAAAGAAAAAAGTGGTGTCAAAGCAAGTGTATCTACCGCAAAACGGGTAATTTCTAATGCTACACACTTAAAAAGATTAAAGCTTAAGAAAAAACCACCGCTTAACCCGTCCCGTAAAGAGCAACGCCTTAGTTTCTGTCGTGCTAACATGACATGGAGTAAGGAATGGTACCGTGTTGTTTTCTCTGACGAAAAAAAATTTAATTTAGAGGGGCCTGATGGATTTAACTATTACTTCCATGATTTGCGGAAAGAGGAACATCATTTGGATCGTTTACACAGCCGAGTGGGCGGTGTTATGGTTTGGGGAGCCATTACTTATTATGGAACTTTGGAGTTGCAGTTTTTGACTCCTCGTATGAATGCGCAATCATACATTGAGGTACTCGAGGAGGTTTTTCCTTCGATTAAGGAATTGTTTGGTGACTTGTCATGGAAATTGCAGCAGGATAACGCACCCATCCACAATGCCAGAGTAGTAAAACTATTTCTAGAGCGCCAAAATGTCTCATTGTTAGATTGGCCACCATATTCGCCAGACCTAAACATTATCGAAAATGTTTGGGGGTGGCTTACTCGAAAAGTATATGAATCTGGGAAACAATATGGTAGTAAAGATGAGCTAATAGAAGCCATTAAGTGTAGCTGGGCCTCGATTTCACTGTCCTATATCAAAAACTTGTATGATTCCCTGCCGAACAGGATGTATGAGGTTATGTATTTATAATCAAGGCGGGACCACCCATTACTAATTTTTGTTTTTATTCATAAAATTAATGTTAATAATTGTGTTCCTTATAATTTAAAATTGTTTAAAAGTTTGAAAATATTAATAAATTAATTTTAAATGAGCTATTCAAGTGAGCTAAAATTTGATTCAAATTTTTTGAGTCACATCACTTTAAAATGTATATAAAAATAACCACTGTAAATATACATTCCATTCTTTCCCTTTTTTTACAGAACTTAATAAACTTGATTTAAAAGAAAAAAAAAGTCATTTTCATTACTTGTTTTAAAGATATTGAGCTTTAAACTCGAATTAAAGGGGGGGTGCTATTCAAGTGAGCGGCACTGTATATATGATATATATGATTATAATGTAATTTTTATTTGGTACAATATAAATATTTGACATATTATTATTTTAGGCAAATATTTAATTCTACGTCTAATAATGGCAAAACCAAACCAACCAGTAGAAAGATCTGAGAAAAGTTGTAGCCGTTTTTATGAAGTAATGATTTTTTTTAGTATAACAGGTAAAATACAATCATTTTAAACAATGTTGTATGAAACGCAGCTTAATTCACTGCTAAATAAAATTAACATTGGTGATCGACTAATTAAATTCATTTTCGCATTCACTAGATAATATTTTTATTCAAGGCTCAAGCAATCGAGAAGTGTTGCTCTTGTTCAATCCATACAAAAAACTAAAGAGCGATGTTAAATTACCTGTCAAAAAATTTAGTGTCCTTATGTGCAAAAAACGTCTTGCTTAAACTTTTTTTTTTTTAATCTTTTTGGCTCGGTTTTTCCTATAAAAGAAAAAACAAGAATTTTTAGCCTTACGTCCACGAAAGCCTGGGAATGGCATGTTCATGCCAAATTTATAGCTTAAAATTTAATACATCATTGGACTTACTTAAAATTATCTTCTAAAAACATAAAGGACCCCCATCAGAATACATCAATTAATAAAGCCCATGCTTTGATAAGAGGATCCACACAACATAGCATTTTCATCTATCTACACTACACAAAAAGGAATGAACATATGGTTCAAATTAAAATTAAAGCTCTCTTATGTAAAGTAACTGGAGCTTTACCATAAACCCCCATTAATGCATTACTGGCCAAGCACTCGTCCTGTTATTTACAGGAAACAATGTACTGAAATAATTACTAAAGGTGAATTTGATTGTATCCTGGACACAGACGCCTATATAACAGACGAAACAACAAGGCTTTTTGTCTACCGATACGAAAACCAATTTGAAAACATCATACCACAAAAACTCACTCGCCAGTTCACTGTGGGATTTTAAGCAATGATAATGCCGATTCTGCATCGAAATGCACTTGATTTTTACTATTCCATCTTTCGACCATCATTACTTTACATCATTTTAAAAGTAATAAACCAGGCAGCTGATACACGGAAAACATCGCACTCATTTTTGAGACAATACAAAACCATCTTAGGACGAGTGATCTATAATGCCTTACATAACAGACTACAGTCGATGCAGCTCTGCCGGATAAGACTGGGTCTACAGAATTCAACATACATATGTAGTTACAAAAAAAAATTAAAATTTCTGAAAAATTTAGAACTCGACACCATTTTAAAACTAGTTTTGAAGAGACTCAATAATATGGGTGATAATGAAATAGTGTAATTTATCAATAACTAGCGGCCCGTCCCGGCTTCGCACGGGTAGACATAAATAGGTACAGATAATGTAGCTTTCTAATGAAAAAAGAATTATTAAAATTGGTCCATTACTTTTTGAGTTTATTCGTTACATACAAAAATACAAATCTTTCCTCTTTATAATATTAGTGTAGATTTCTAATCCCACGAAGAAGTGATGCGTCGACAACGAAGGCAGGCAATTTCGATAAGAGAGGAAATATGGCTTTAAAATATCAGGTGCATGTATTCGAGTGGGCTCCTTGACAAGCTAAGTAATGTAATTAAACTCAGCAAAAATCTCAACACACATTCCTTCGGATGTAGTCTGTCCCGTATGGAAAAGTCAAAAAAAATAATTGTGAATATTGAAATAGCCCGTAACAACGATTTCAGTGTGAAGATGTAGGGAAACAATTCATAGGATGGAATCCGACAGTCCATCAAACTAGTGAGAATTTGAAATGTGTCGAATCTATATTAACTAATCACTACTAACTGTACGGCTTTTCATAAATCTTGGTTCTCAAGTATTTTAGCTTTCATGAATTTTACCTTATACGACACATTTAACACATATCTGAATTTTATTATCTTAATTATTTATAATGGTTTTTCAATAGTATTTTACCTGATGTCCTAAAAACACATCAATATTCAGAATGTTCCTACCGTTTGGAGGTTTACCCCATTAAAAGTACAATTTAAAACTACATATAAATAATGTGTCATCTTATTATATTGTACTAAAATTAAAATTCCAGTAAAACATACTTCCACTATAATAAATTATCATTGAATTCATACATTCTGTTTGTTCCCGTCATAATAATTCGCCTTTGTATTTTTTCCCTGAAGAGAGTGACCCGCTGTGCTGTAGTAGCCCTCAGTATTTTGTTTTCTTTGTGGCAACTATGCTACCTGCACTATAGCCACTACTTTTACATTAGAAGAGAATCTCTAGGGTTTGTTTAAAGGGAGAGCTTTAAAGGCTTTTAAAGATCAAACACATGCCAGACATACTGCAATTTCTTACTTTGTGTAGTTAAGATTAACGAGAGGATGATTGTAAATTGATCACATTATTGGAAGATGCAAAATCATCTTATATCAGACGAATATATGAGATAGTCAAATGACCGTGGCACAAGTATTTGAATACTAAAACAAAAATTAAAAGGAATTCAAATCTTTTACAATGATTTATTTTACATTTGTAATTATAAGTTTTAGGATAGGATTGTGTTGTTAACTAAAAAAAACAAAAAAACAAAAAAAAAGCTTTGATAAAACACAAATTTAATTAAGATGGGCCAAACATTTTACATATTTAAAGGAAACAACTCGTTTTGTGAGATTTTGGGTCTTTATTCAACTAACACAAAACAGTGTTTTGGTATAATAAATTTAACCTAGTTATAATAATGCAATTTTGTTCAATATGGACAACTAGAAAGATTAAAAAAAATTAATAAATGTACCAAAGCAATACAAAAAATACTACAATTACTTCGAAAACAGCTGGATTATGCCTAGCAGGTTTCTACATCTACTTTAAAAAAAAAAACTAAGTTCGGTTGTGCATTTCGATAAATTATTTGCTTCGAGAACTTATTTTATATCCATCAAAAAAATTCCTGCGCACGCAGTTGCGTCGCCCCAGTGTCACACCAATGTGTGATTGTTTTTGATTAAACGAGAGCATTCTGTTTAAAATGCAGTCTTTTAGACACACAGAATGCTTTAGAAATACATAAATCCTCACAAGCAGCTGCCATGCTCACTCAGACAAAAACAGCTTTTAACCCACAGATATTTCTTTTAAATATAGAATAGATTGAGAGTCACAGAAAAATAAATCGTTCATCTTTTGATTTGCTCGCACCGAGTTTTTTTCCTTTTTTCTTTTTGCTTCTCTTTAAGCGTTATTTTTGATTAAATTTGTCTAGAAATCCAAAACTTGGAGATTATTATAAAAAATTAAATCCGCACTACATAATTGGAAACTAGTTTTCAGTTGCGTCATTTTGTTTAAATATGTAAAAACTTCAGCGCAAAGTTGAGGAAGGAATTATTAGCACAATAATTAGATCTAGCCTTAAAAGCTATAATTTGAACCTGTACGAAAGTTTTATACCGACTGAAGATGTTTTCGAAACTATTTATACCGATGCCGACGTTACGAGAAAAATATTTGTTCTTGTCAATATTCTGTTTTGTACTTTTTTGTTTAATTTAAATCGTCGAACGTATTTAACCTTTTTATAAGACCAAACCGTTCGAAAAATGTTTACAAACTAAACAGTACATAAATAAATGGTCTTGAAATTCGAAAGAAAATATAATCTGCAGATACAACAATGAAGTTTTCGAAACGCTGAGAAGAAAGGGACGAGCAAAGAAAAAATAGAAGCGTACACTAAGTACAGTAAAAACAAAAAAAAATCTTTAATTTTAAATTAAATTAATCTATTAAAAAATTTAAAACTATCCATGTTTTGAAATTTTGTATTTGCTGGCTTTTCTGCTGGTGTGGGAATTTTTTTAAGTTTACTTCATTTTAAATATGTTACTGGGGTACATTTTATTACCTTCCCATAGGAAGTTATTGTAATAGGTCCGATTTGTCGAATTGAAAATGTTGACATTTATCGACGTTTCAAGGTCCCTAGAGTCGAAATAAAAGATTCTTAGAGAGATATCTGTGCGTGCGTGTGTACGTAAGTTCGCGACGTTTTTTTCGTCGTCCATAGGTCAAGAACCAGTATAGATATCGACTTCAAATAAATTTTGTTATACAGATTACCATAGCAATTTAAAAAAAGTGAACATTTTGGTTAACCCTAAATATCTCACGAACCAATAACCCTAGAGACTTGAATTAAATTCTACATTATATATTGTAACGTGATACCAAACAAATATATATTTGGAAAAAATCCATTTAACGGTTTTTTTATAAATCAAAAATACTGGGAAAAAAAATATGTGTCACCTCGAAAACTTTGCGAACAAAAAATGATTTTATCTCCAAAATAATTGTGTGCATCGAAAAATGACATTTTTAACATCTGGTCAAATTTTGAGTAAAATCGAATTGACAGTTTTTTTTACAAAGAATAAAAACTTAAAAAAAACATAACTAAAAGTTGGTAAAAATTGATTTTCGACTCAAATATCTTTTCAAAAATTTGAGATTCTGGCTTCAAACTAATTTTGTCTTATAAGAGATATTGTTATCAATATTCGGTAAAATTTTGAGAAAAATCGAATTTTTTTAAATTTGTATGAATAATTCATACAAATTCATTAAGAATAATAATACAAACTTTTAAGCAAGACAAATCAACAGACGGGATGGGAAGTTATCAGTGTGGGTCGCATCCCAGCCCCTTTTTTATTTTTTTATTTTTGTAATGGATAAATGGAAAATTGTTATGAAATTCAATACAGTAGAACTTTTTGTTTTACACAATGATTATTTTTTAAGTTTTTGTTGATGTATCTAAAAAACGGGTGTATTTGAGAAGGTGCAATTTTTACGTCTCATAGATATTTTTGATTGGAATTATAATTTAAAGAAATTATAGATGTTGCAAAACGTTGAATTAAATATTCAAACTACATTCTTTAATAAAATGAAAGACTACGTTTTTTGCTTTTTTAAATACTATAGTATGACACTGTATATGTTACCGTTATTTTTGAATATATTTTTTTCTGTTTTGTGTCAATATTTTTTAAAAAATACTAGTTTAAAACTAAAATAGTAAATATATTTAATTTAAACGTAACAATTAAGAACTACATTTTTTAAATGAGTAGATATAAAATGGTTTGAACCGATTTTAATAATATGTTTTGAAAAAGCTTGATTTTTCTCAAACGGAATAAATTTTATCAACAGCAAGTTAATGTACACTCTGTTTTTCACTGTATTATGACACAGACAAATTCAGAAGAGGGTTCTAGGTTAAACAACACCCGCTTATTTTGGGTTCGTAGTGGTATTTGTTTTGAAGATGGCACAAAATCCCCAGGAATTACTCCAAAATTTGGTGTTTTGAAGATGGCACATAATCCTCAGGAATTACTTCAGCATTAGGAATAGCTTTAAATATATTTAAATCTCTCACTACACTTAACCTTTCCCTGGTCGTCGGGGTTCTAAATTAAAAACAGATTAAAAGAAAGATTTTCATGCTAGAGAATTTGTTCTAGAATTACTTTGTAGATGAACGTCAAGGTCTGAACGGATGGAATTAATAACATCCAAGGAAAAATTCTAGGTATTTATTATAGGCATCGAATCTAATGGCTTATTGAAATTGAGTTTATTTATTCTACAATTTATTTCTTTGAGATTGCCTTTTAGTTCGGATTTGAGGAATAAGGTAACAAATTTACATGGGCCGCTTAACTATTTTTAATTAATTCATTTTGCATTTTGATATAATCCAAATTTTCGACGTTTCGATAAATGATCAATCTGACAGTTTAGTAGGTATAAGAATTTGATTTATATTTTTGTTGGCATTCAATTTATAAAACAAATTGTTAAATCCCATTTAATTTCTTCAATGCTTATATGTAGTTCTGCAGACATTAATATTATAAATAAATAAATTAGGTGGCGCAACAGTCCGTTGAGAACTAGGGTCTAGTGACTTACAACTCTCAACTATTTGAATCATTTAGTAACCTATCTTTAAGTACCATATATTACTTAACAATTTAAAATGGAACATAGGAGAACTTTGCTGAGGAGCCATTATTTTTTAAGCTTGAAGTTAAGCTCTTAAAATTATTTCTCATAAATTTTAAATTTGTACTTACCTAAATCTGATAAATTAACCTTTTCTAGAAAGGGATCAGCAACAGGCAACTGTAAAAATGTAAGAAAAAAATGCAGTTAGAAAATATTTTATTCAAAAAATATAAATATTAGCTCACTGCAGTGAGACATGTTTTCATGATATGTTAAATGTTATTATTTCAAACTTGCATCAACGCTTTAAGGGTAGGGCTATATCTGAAGTCATGTAAATGAAGGTGAGTGCATTAGTAAAAGGAAAATAATCTTTATCAGCATTTGTGAATTAGAATTACTTTTCTTTTTCTTTCGGAGTTCAAGCCATAGAGATTTACACAGCCAACCATTCAAAATGGCGGCCAACGATACTGATATATCAATTCGATCAAAGAATTGGCTTTGTCATTGGAGCCAGGCAACAAGTCTTGAGCCATAGTTATATTATTATATTATATGAACTAAATTCGGCAATATTGGACTAATATGCGCACAACTTCTCACAGAAGAGAAGGATGACAACACCGAATTTCGTTGTCAGGCAGGATGATCAATTCAACAAAGACGACGAAAGCCAAAAATCCCATCTTCTCAACTAAGACAAAGCAAAGACTGCCATAGTTAAGCTAAAGTCCAACAAAAACGCTGGAGCTAAAACGCCGAGCTTTTGAAAGAAATATGTCCTGAAAAAAGCCTGCCCGATATACGGAAGCTCATTATTGTTTGCTACAGAAGAATCAATCTCCTTAACATTGCATGTACAAAATGCCGCAATATATAAATGGTTAAAGCACATCGTCAACAACCTAATAGGTCCTTACCAGTGTGGCTTTAGACCAATAAAGCCCACATTCGAAAAAACCTAAGAACATCAAGTCGACACCCACCATCTTTTCATCGATTTCAAGATCAGCATCAATGACAGCATAAAGATTTAAATGTCAAGAAAGATTTTAGGCAAGTTAATTCGCTGTCATGTGATTACTTAAGCATCAACCTTGAAATAATAGTGCAAAGCTTCCAGATCAACACTAGAGGCACCATCTTTCAAGTCTGTCCAATCACTGGCTTATGCTAACGACATTGATATGATCGGAAGAACGATGCCAATGCGGCTTTTGTGAGTATTTTGACAAGAAGGCAGCAAATAGGATTATCGCTTAACGAGGGCAAAACAGGCTGTCATCAAGAAAGGACCTAGAACACAGAGCGAAGCGAGGTCTCGGTGAAAACATCACCATCGACAGAGGTAACTTTGAGGTAGTAAAGGACTTTGTCTACCTGGGTTCCGCTATTAATGCAGAAAACAACACCAGCGCCAGTGCTGAGATCAAATGCAGTTCCCACAGGACAGCAGAGTAGAGGAAAGCCTCGGATCCGGTGAAGCGCACAAGTGGGAAGTGACCTCACCCCACTTGACTGCGCAACTGGAGACATCTAGATTGGGAGCGCTGCATTTTGTCAACTGATAGATTGCATATGCAAGTACTAAACACAAATGCTTTATCAGTGTATAAGATCGACCAAATTTTGCTGTACCTACCATCGTCTCTTTTACTTTTGTGTTTTTAATCAGAGATCTAATGGCTTCAAACCAATAATATAAAAAACTGCACACATGTACTATTGTACTTATACGGTGTCGGCTAAAACTAAACTAATCTTTAATTTATACATAAATTTCTTAGGCTGAAATGTTTTTTAATATCTTTCTATTATTAAATGTCCTTACTTTAATCACAATAACAACGGTTAATCTATTATAGCTATACAATAAAATAATCGAACATTTTTTTAACTGGCCAAAACTAAAGCAACTTTGTAAAAAATATCATATTGTAATATAATATAATAATGACCGGTATTCAATTGTACATGTTGTGTGATGAAACTTTTGTTAAGTATCCACACTATGCATATTGACCAGAAGATTCAACACAGTGGGATCTGGAACACTTTTTCATTTTAATTGGAATTAATTCGGGCTCGTGTACTAGTTTTAAAATGTTGCATACTTCAGTAATGGTTCAAAAGTATGTTCTGGTAAGATTTGTTTGTACATACTCTACGCTGCACTGCATCCGTGGCGTGATGGTTAGTGCTTGGACTGTAATGCCAAGGTCTTCAGTTTTTCTGTGAGGAATTGACAAATCCTCTAAAAGTAATTCTTGTGATAAAAAGTACTTTCTCAATTTAGCCGTTCTGAATCCTGACATTACTCGCACAATGTTGCGGTACCTAATTTATTGTTTATCAGTTTTACTAATACCAATACTATGTATACATACATACATAATTACATGGACATATTAACAAAGTTAAAGAAGCCAAACATTACTTTCACTGTTACATTGTTATTCACACAATATTCCTAACATTTTATAGAGTGCATTGACTTCAAGTAATTCTTGACCCGTCAAACGCATATACAAGCGATCAAATCTGCTTCAGCTAAAAAGACTTCATTGGTTTCGTATTATTTACGGTAGTCAACTATAAAACATGTTCTACTAAGAAAATATATTCTTAAGGAATCTTTAAATATTCATTTTCGCCCACTTACGAACTGATCTCGCTTTCGCATTAATAAACATTCGTGTATCGGTTGAACTGTTAAATGGTTTGAAAGTGACGAACCATGATTTTGTTGGTGAGTCACTCTGGAAAACCGACGAGCTTCAGTCAAGTTTCCCGCACCGGTATAAATAGAGTTTTTCAAAGGAATTTCTTTTTGAGTGAATTTTAGTCCATTCGGAGACGAGTCTTTTTTACGGTAAACCGGTGAAGAATGTAACGATCGCGATTTCCTCTGAGGTGGGGTCACTTCAGATATTGGAACATGATCCACAACAATATCCGGTGCGGGGGTTCGTTGTTGCAGGTTTTTCGTTAGAACCGACAATCTTGATATTGATGGAGACGTATCAACTAAAGAATATCGCCGAAACATTGAGCCGATTTGATTGAGGGTGATAGAAACAAAAGAAAAATATATTATTATTGGAGGATAGCGGGACTCACACAACGCACGTCTTATCATCAGCGGATTTTAAATGAGACTGCAGACTGGTTTGTTTTTATTTCGCAAGTATTCATCACGAGAGCCCGATTTACCTCATCAACACCATCTGGTTGAATTTTGTTTTGCTAATCGACTGAGATATGTATATGAATTTACTTGATTTATAAACTGAACGAATGGAGATACAAAAAGAACGAACAACAAACCAAGCTAAAAGTAATAATAATACGGTATTGCATACATATTTTCTTATGTCTAGCCATCAGTTAACTTATACCTTGATATGGGTTAGTTTCAGCAGTAGAAGTGCAACTAGTTTCAAGTTTTTAATTTACATATTATTTAAGAAGTGGAATTTAACAGTTAAAAACTATCCATTTGTGGTTGAATTCAATAACAAGATTTTTTTATTTTGTTTATTACTTTTGTATCTATTCTTTGTTATTATAAATAAGTAATGTAACCTATATGTACCTAACCACAACATATTCACAAAGGCCGTTGTGCTACTGAAAGATGCTTTTTTCCATGACAACTAGATGTGTACTTTTGTTCCAAACTTGAAACGAAAAGGTGTTAAGTGAAATATAACAACCTACTATGTATAAGCTTTGTTTACTTGAAATCTTTGAAATTATAGAAATAATTTAAAGATATTTGGTCACTTTAAATCAGTCCTCTTTAAGTGGACAGATAAAATTGCTAGGAAAACCACTGAAATTGGCAGATTTATTGAAAACAGACTGAATCACAAGCAAAATGATAAGTGCCCGGAACACCTTCGTAGGGAGCTAGCAAGGATTAAGTTGAATTTGGAAGTACTGAAGTTGATAATATAGTTACCAGAAAAAAAAAGAAGAAGACATTTTATGGTATATCAAGATATGAAAGAAATAGAAGACAATATTTTTTCTTTTATAAAATAAACCAAACTAAAATTGTTCATTGATGATTTAAATAAAATATTCGATACACAATTTTCGTGAGCGCGTTTTACTATTGCAATTTAAAATGTATTGGGAAGAGTTTAAAAATAAAAAAGAATTACTAATAGTTCTCCACACATTGACGGAAAAATGAATGTTGCATGGTATTGCCATGAAACCTCTCTACAATGATTAAAGTTTACGTGCGATGGTTAAATTTTAATGTAAGTAGGTACCAAATGAAACCCCCATCAATGAGAGCAAATTGAAAGAACATCTATAAGTTTTAAACGTATACTCAATATAGAAGACAAATAGGTGTTCATTGGATGCAGTAAGACATGTATTGACTAAATAAAATCTGAAACGAAAAATGAACTAAAAAAAAAAACAACAGAAAGCTATGTGCCGACTAAACACAACATTGAGTCCATATTTCCATAGCAATTGTTGAATCCAAAAACCTTCAAAGCAAATAAAAATCTGTTTAAGCCCAACACATCCCGTATTATGTCCTTTATTTTTCTTGACATTGGTTTTGTTTCCAGACAATGTTTAAGCCATGGTCTTAAAATGTTTGTGTGCAATTGCATTATGTAGCTTATTCGAGCTTGCAAAAGTTATGGCATTAAATTATGCATGAGTTGAAGCGAGCTATATTGAGCATATCATAAAATATTGACATGGGCCACCTATTTTTCTTTCGATTGCATGACATGTTAGAACACATTTAACGGAATGTATATACACCACATTTAGTTGCATTATAAAATTCAATCATGCTTGGTTTTCTAGATGATGGGTTGACGTTCTAATCTTCATCACACGATGAAGTAAATAAACCATTTTACTGGGCTTAGGTTTATATGACAAGAGAGTAAATGGTCCCTCTAAACAAATCATTGAAGTGCTAATTGGTCTGTTACTGTTGTTTTTCATTGTTCGGGGATTTCCCTTTTGTTGACTCGCAAGGATCCAACAATTTAGAGGGTTGCTGTAGTAATTGTTTTATCAAATAACCTAAAGTAAACCAATTACCGGGAGTTACGTTCCTGTTGGGACTATGAATACTTTGTGTTATTTCCATTAACTCCGCCAGACGCAAGCCTTCTGTGTGTGTTTCTTTACCAAGTAATGTAAGATGCATTAATCATGTACCTGATCTCACTATCACATATCATCTCAATTTTTAGACCGTTTGTTAGGAATATACATTTTAAAATTTTTAAAATTGTAGCGACCTTGAAATGCAAGCAATTGCTCATCAATGGTATGTTATTAGATCGACACTGATCATTAAGTCTCATATTTTGGGAATTTGTGTAAATGGATCCGACTGTATGGTTTGTACTCTCAATTCTTTATCATTAAACCATAAATGCCTTATTGAAGCAATGAAGCGTCTGTGTTGAAGAGCTAATAGGTTGTTAAGTGTCTGTCTTTCAAAGATGCTGCTAGCAACAAAACACCGAAGAGTGCATTTCGTTCTTCATGCATAAATCTTAAGTGGTTGCAGAGATGGTGTCAAAGTTGTTTTTTGTTAGCAGTAATTTTAACATTGGTCCATTTTACAATTTGCTCGCAAATTTTTGTTGTAAAACAAAATCTAAAAATTTTGACAGGCTTTGCAATATCATTCATTCAAGAGGCTGGTCTTCAAGCCATTCGGAAATATTTGTCAGAGAAGAAGTTTGTCCCTTCTAAGTATCCCACTTTTCACTTCTTATCTCGAATTTTACTATGGGACAAATTCACTTGTTCATCTTTAACATCTAAAGATTTATCTAAAAACTACTTTCTACCTATCACCTCCAAGGACTATTCTTTCACCCGAAACAAGAAAAACACATCTACCACAGAAGACAACACCGTGCGTCGACTGAGTTGGCAGTCAACAACAATCACATAAAATTGACAGTTTGAACTTAAACATTTACTATTGATTAATTTAATATTTAATTCAATTTAAAAAGTTCGGATTTATTGGACGTACGAAACAGGCAACCAACTAAGGTCTGAATTCTCAATACTCGTAGGTAACTGGACAGGAAAAGTAATGGTTTGTAGTAATGGATACGTTTTATTAAAGCTAAACACGGGAAATTGTGTGCTCCTAAAATTAGGGGATAGTATTTCAAGAGGATAGTTCATCAAAGTTTGGGCATGTAGCACATTAGAGTAATTGTTTAAATTTGATCTCAGGTGAAAAGTATTGATGTTATAAAATGGCTTTGAATTGGACCTCGAGCAGAATCTGTTGAAGATTCTAGATCGGAAACAAAGACTTTTTTTCTAGTGTGGCATAGTGCTGAGCAGTGAAATAAGAAGTAGGCTGTATCTGCTCTTCCTCATCATGGCAGTCTTTTCACATGTAATCGGTGGTAAGCTTACACAAACGACTGGAATATTTTTTCAGTTACATTCTTGTGCCCCAAGAAGCTTACGACATTGGAAAACAAAACAAGAAAGGTAAGAATGTTATTAAAACACAGCCAATTCGATACTGTTGTGTACGTAGATATTTTATAGAAATCACTTACAAATTTCACCATGGCAACAATGAATTCCACCGAGGATATGCAAAGTGTTGATGCATAACACTATTTTGATCACAAAATATTAAAAATTAAATTCCAGTCAATATCACAATACGATTTTTCCTAAAAATCACTTTAGTTTTGGTCACACAAAAAACTATATAGTACAAGAAATGTACTTTTTTTCAAACTGTTGTGAATATATTAAAAATATTAAGTAATAAAGATATTAAAAAACGTTTCAACCTAAGAAATCCGCTGAAAACAAAAACAACAAATAAAGTTGCTTTAGTTTTAGCCGACACTGTACATACATACATACATATGTATATGGTATGAAGTTTACTCTTCTTTATTTTGGTTCAAATTCTGGTCGATCTTTCTTTAATATTGCTGAATTCCTAAAGTAATTCATTTGTTTTTACACACCTTTCTTTGCTGTTTTCAAAATAATTGTATGTTTCTATATATGTAGTATAAAAAAATACTTACACCCCTTGAATCTCTAAACAAAATGGCCGCATGATATGGATCCAAAGTACCATCGCCTCTTAACCCGCGGCTAGCCCCAAGTGATGCACGTCTTTTTTCTAAATCAGCAGAGGCACGTCGCATATGAGCACCTATAGAATATGAAACAATAAAGTTTTTCAATAATTATTTAAAGTACATTTTAGGCTTAACGATAAATTTGCTCTGGATTATAATTAAGTACCAAGAACATATATAATATATTAAAACCTATTTCAAACCCATATATAATTTAGATGACGTGTTGAATTTTAATTTAATAAACACGAACAAAAAAATACGGCAATATAGTGAGCGTCAAAATAGTATGTACATATGTCGCTTCGTTTACCTTCTTTGACAATTTTCTCGTAAATTTTATACGTGGCATCGCAATCATTGAGAATCTTGTTGCGACTTATTAGATTTGCATCAAGACTTTTCGATCGCATTCGGAAGTTCTCTTGTGGATCATTCATTGGTGACGTGCAGGCACTAGTGGACGAGTCATGAGATTTCCGCGGCCATATATGAACTTTTTTGCCGAAATGCTTTAAAATCTCCTGAATTGAATTATGGTGGTGATGAGATTTATGAGTCTTTGGTGAAGACTCATCGGTGCTTATGCTTTTAACAAAACTAGTGTTATCAAACCTATTTCGATAACACGGACTTGGGATTCCACTTTCATCTGTTTGTGAAGTTTTATAATCATCCAATACATATGCTACTCCCACCCGATGAAATATGGAATTAATTGAAGGGCGTTCGTCTCGCCGTGATTGGCAAGCACCTGTGTGAGTGAAATACTGAGCACTTCCTTCGTTTATGTCATCGAGATCATGAGGAAAAAAACCCGCTGGTGTTGGAGGAGATTCGCAGCTTTCGCTTCGAGTATATCTGCGAATACTCTAGAAAAGGGGGAAGGCTGTTGTCAATCAAAATGTCAAATGAAACTATGCACTATTTTTTGTTGTGTTTACATTGTAAAAGCCAGGGCTATTACTTCTTTCAAAGCAGTTTCGTCGCGATGAAGCCGAGCCGCGTCGACAACTGCCACCGCCATAACTTTCATAGGAACTGCGACAATATGTTGAATTTGAAGATGACGAGCTTCTGTTATGATTTGATCCATAACCTGGTACTGGTTGCGGTAGTGAAGTCAACTTTTCTGGAACTTTATCTATAAATATACAACAAAAGGGAGAGACCAACAATATTTTTGTTTGAATTTTATTTTTTTCAAGATTTTTTAAATACTTTTTAAAGTTTCAAAATGTTTAGATACCTATTCTATCAATTATGTTTGTTACTAATGTTAGGCTTGTAGATATATTTTTTTTTAATTTTTAAAATTAAGGGAATACATACATACATTTTTTCAGTTGAATTTTGTTGTATTTTTCTTTCAATTTAATTATAATATATGTACATACATATGTATGTACGTACATATGGGTACGTAATAGTACTAGTGCAGTGCATTAAATATGTAATTTAGGATTTCATTATGAGAAATGAGAAAATAATTTCTAAGGCTTTGATCAGTAAGGAAAAACTGTTCCATAGATTCTTTTAAATTTGTGCTTGGTTTATAAAACCTCTTCTCTTTTTTAGTTATACAAATAACGAAAATAAAATTATAAAAGAAATAATTCTAAATCAAATGAAACACAAAACATTTAAATACTCGTATCAGTTTCCTAAGTTATTTTAAATAGTGTAAAGAATTTTCATATCGGTAAAACTGATACATAATTATAAAATATGACAAAAAGTCGCCAAAACTTAAAAATTCATACATTATATTACAAATCGAAAGTTATATCTATTTGAACGCAAACAAAGATGGTTAGTTAGTTAGTTATTTGAGTCATTTTATTTCAATATAATATGTATGTATGTATAACATTTTTATATAATATATAAAAAAAAATATAATATAATATATTTATCTTATAAGTCGTATCGGTATGGCTTATGGCCGTCTACCAGATTGACGTTTTCGAAAACAAATACATTTTATTTAACAAAATAGGAGTAATAAGTTACATTGATAAATATTTTTCTTATTTTTTTTTATATTTAAAAATCTTCTTCGATTATAAGTTTTCTATATTTAAGAGCAGCAATAGAATAATTATAAAGCGAGTCCCAGCCTTCTTCTCCATTTAATAACCTGAAGAATTCAGTTTCATCGAGGTTGCTTTTATTGAAGAAGATAATCCGGAATTCTTTTAGGACTGGACACACCGCAATAAAGTGAAATGTATCTTCCCGTGCTTTCATATTACAAAGGCTACATAATATAGGCAGATCGGGTCGATGTGGCATATAATTAAGGTTAAGTAATTCTCCCCTTGCTTTAAGAATAATGCTAATTTTATCGATTGTGTTGTTATTTATCAGATACGATCTATTCTGCAAATTAAAATTTAAACGACTGTAGTAGTTCCTGAATATCGATGATCTAGCTTCAGACTCATATCTTCCATACAGTACTCTTCCAAATTTTTCCAAAATCATGTTGAATTTTGACTCTAATAGGGCGGGTTGTACATTCATTGCTATTCCAAGATCAATACCGCATATTGAAGCAAGGCTCTCCCACTCTTCTACCATAGATCCTTTTGCTTGGATAACTGTTTTAAGAATGATTTTTGGAATTCTGCTGTCTGCCATATTCATTACTTTGACTACGTAGTTAAAATGCATCTGTAGTGTATCCATTATCAGAGGACGAGTTCCTGTTTCTAGATACAGCATATTAGTTCGGAGAGTTTCGTGGCAATCTGAAAATTCTTTTAATGAAAAATCGAAGAAATTTTTCTACTTCTTCGAAGGAGGTGTATCCCCAGACTTGAGATCCATACAGTAAGGTTGACATTGCTGTAGAGCGGAATATCTTTTGTTTTGCACTGTGCTGGATAAATTTACTTTTAAAATACCGTTCCCATATTGAAGAGATTGCTCTTTTTGCTTCTGTTAATTTACCGTCTAGATGCTTGTTCATCTTCAGATTTGATGTTATTAAAACTCCTAGGTATTTGTACTCCCGTACTATTTCAATAACCTCACCTTTGTATGTCCACTTTTCGTTCTGCGCATGTCTGCCACCTCCACCTCTAAACACCATCATTTTAGATTTTTCGAGATTCACTTCCAGGTTCCATCGTTTGCAATATTGCTCAAGTCTATTAACCATAATTTGCATTTTATCAACCGTATCAGATAAGAAGACTATGTCGTCAGCATACATGAGAGCATAATTCCTCCTTTTGTTTCATCTGTAATGTCGTTTACGCACATGGTAAATAGAAGTGCACTCAATATACAACCTTGTTTGAGACCCGTTGATGTTGCAAATTCATCGGATATGGTATTACCGTCCCAAACGTATGCTACGTTGCTTTCGTACAAAGCTTTTAAAACTGAAATAATTTTGCTTGATACGCCTATCACACTTAGCTTGTAAAAAAGCGCATTACGGTCAATTGAGTCAAAAGCTGCTCGGAAGTCGACAAAGAAAGCATACAATTTCTTCCCTTTTTTTTAAAAATAATCGGTAATGTTTATAAGGGCAAATATTTGGTCGATGGTTGAGTATTTTTTCCTAAAGCCGGCCTGAAATCCTGATAGAATATTGCTATTTTCTACCCATTGCGAAAGTCTGGAGTGAATAAGTCCTGCAAACAATTTAGCGCAGGTATTAAGAAATGAGATTGCTCTATAGTTTGACGGATCTTCAAAAGTGCCTTTTTTATGTATTGGAAAAATAAAATTGATCTCTTAAAAGCTTCGGGAACTAAACAACTTTGGAAGATTTGATTGAACTCATTTGTAAGTAAGATTATGAACTCGTTTGTGGCATGCTTGTAGAACTCAGATGATATACGATCATCTCCAGGGGCCTTGTTGTCTTTTGTGTTCATTATTATTTGTTTCACTTCTGGAGTTGAAAAAGGTGCATCTAAAAACTCGTTCAAAATAAGTGGTTCGGCGTATTGCATCGGAGGTGCACTCGTTGTGATATTCAGGAGTCTGCTAAAATGGTTTTTTAGACTTGATGCTTGCAATCCTGCGGCAATGTGATTTGTGTTTTCATTTACAAGCTTAACAGCTTTCCAGAACTGAGCGGAACAACGAGTGTTATTGATAATTTCCATATTCGATTGATCAAAAACTGCTTTCTTACTATTGCATATTCGTTTAAAATTTTTGTTCGCTTCAGTATATAGTTTTTTAAAAATATCAACGTTGTGCAACCGTAGAAGATTTAAGAACTTAAATGATAGATTTCTAGCTTTTGAACACTCAATATCAAACCATTTTTGTTTGCAAATTGGTTGTTTTCTAAGTGGTCTGTTTTCTGGGTAAGCTTTTTTAATAACTTCTGTAAGAGAACTTATTTTCGCATGCATACCAGAATTTGCAAGTTTTTCGAGTTCTATTCCCAAGTTAATGTGGTAATCTATCTTATTTGTATCTTTCCAGGTTAGTTTAGGAATAAGTTTCAGTTGCTTCTTATTTAAGGTGCTATCTTACTCCGACAAAGAAAAAGTCATTTCAAGAGGCATGTGATCTGAGAATGTCTCAGCTCCTACTGTAAAGTTGCTAATAATGTTACCCCAGTTGCCAGTGACAAAGCAATAGTCAATGACGGAGCATGCAGTACCTCTTATGAATGTATACTCTCCCTCGGGATCTCCTGCGCAGCTACCATTCAAAACATGACAATCATAAACATCTGCAAGTTCCAATATTTTTGATCCTTTGCTATCACACACTGTGTCTTTAGAGCTACGGTTCAGGTTAATATATGGGGAGTTTTCACTGAAGAAGTTATTTTGTGAAAAACCGATTCTAGCGTTAAAATCTCCTACGAGCATTAGATTATTTGAGTCGATGTTCTTGAAAGTGTCACATAATTTGTTATAGTCAACTTCCCAATGGCTGCAATTTAAATAAATTGGAATTATGTACAATCTGTTATTGTCAACGTGAACATCCAGAACATAGGAATCATCCGCTCTCTTAAAACTTATGTCTGTTCCAGTTATATTTTTTCGGTATCCAAAAAGTTCTCCTCCGCTGCCACGACCAAAGTTAGTTGTTTTTATTGCATGATTCCATCTTAATTCATATTCGAAAAATATTTTTTTAAATCTGTTTTCCTCGTGTTCTAATAAATGTGTTTCAAATAGTACAAATATATCAAACTTTTTTATATAATTAAAGAAATTCACAAACAATATTTTATTTTTCATTCCTGATATATTATAACTTAATATTCTAATTTTTTTTAGTAAGGACTTCATTCTGGTAGACTTCTACACCTTATGCTTCGTGTAAGCTCGCCATGGTTGTGTTTGCACCCAAGCTTACTAATGCATTATTGGTTGACACCCTGTGCACTGTTCTGTCAGTTGAGTTCGGGTTGACATTACTGACATTTGTTGTAGCGTTTGGTTTTAAATACGTTTTATTTTGTGTTAAAATTTCATTCATGAAGTTTTTAATAAATGAAGTATCAGTATAAAAAGCTTTTAGTGAATCTAAACCATCATTTTCACCACACCTTAAACCCATGTCGGAATCCCAGGTGAAGACTTTCCCTTCAAAAATCAATTTATCATCTCGGACGAGAATTTTCTTTCGGCTGTCTTTTTCAAGAAGTACCTTTCGTATCCGAATAAGTTTAGCCCGTCTCTGGCGGACATTTAAAGGCAAATCTCTATGGATGCTAATTGGTTTTCCTTTCAGACTTCTAGAACTGCGAAGCACATTCCAAGCAGCTTCCCGCGACCTCATCTTCACAATAACAATCGCACTTCGCCCGTTGCGGCTGTGTACATTATATGCAGACTCGATAATGGAGTTTGGATTGTTTTCTTTTATTAGTCCCGAACACACGGACTTAGCAGTTTCGCAGACATCAGAGCTGTTATCAAAAGGTAGGCGCACGACTAGATTTGACTCGGTGTTTTTTTGCATCAATTTGTCGATCTGTTCCTCTAAAACTTTGTTGCGTTTTTCCACTTGCAATACTTTTAAATTTATTTCCTCATGACGACTTTGAAGGGTCGCAAATTCAGAATGGAGGCACTCCAAGTCTGATTTGGTGGCGAGGTGTTTATAGAGTTCATCATTATTTTCTTTGAGTAATTGCTTTATCATGTTTTCCATACTTTTTCCAGAAACAGTTCCCTTATTATGGTCAGTAAAGATAGTGTCGCTTTTCGGTTTGTAGCTGTTCAGGTCAGGTTTCTAGCAGGCTTCTTTTAAGCATTTGTTGAGGTTATCTTTTACAGATTTATAGTTGCTTATTTCTGGGGTTCTTAAGACTAAAACTTACTCAGCAATCTATTGATTTATTGACCTTAATGGTTAAACTAGTTTTTCCAAAGCACTTGAGATTTTTATTTATACTTAAATACTTTAAATTTTCGTTTTTTAGCTAGATCTAAAGATTTTTGCTACCTCTCTTTGACAGATGACAAACGTCAGTCAAACAAAGATGGTAAGACATAAAATAAAAACAAATTTGATTTAAAACTCAAAGTATTCATAATTTTTTTAATTTTTAATGAAATGACAATGCCTAATGTTTTGCTTTTCCTACTTGCTTTTCAAAAATTTCACGATCACGACACCGAGTAAGGGGTTTAAAAATTAGCATCGATGGCAGAGTCTTAAATTTTACAATTAGTTGCAGCAACTGAATTTCTATAATAGAATTTTATTGAGGGGAACAAATACTGACAGATATTTTGATTTAAAATTTAAATTACATGGCTATAACTGCTCAAACTTATGTCCTTATGCAGTGTGCTGTTTAGCAGATTCTTATAAATAAGGTTGTACATTTGAATAAGAAGGTAGGTACGTATAATAAATATGATTTTCTGCCTGGGTCTCTTATTCCTTTTTTTTTTTTTTTTTGTGTCCATAAGTGATTCACGCATTATATTAATAGCTACATTTCTTATAATAATGATCCAAACCAGATCAGATCAAGAAGATAAAACTGCTCGGATCATCATATTTAAATAATATTATTTGACGTGGTGCTCTTCAAATACTTTGTTCAAAAATGACTTTTTTGTTCTTTTTTTTTTAGGGAAAAATGATACCTGTGTATTTTGTCAAATATACATATTTTGTTAAAAAATTCTACTAATTTTTTTGATTACAAAATATCGATATCGATCTAAAATAAATGAATATTAAGCTTTTGAAAATGGTAATGTGCAAACGATATTTTTTTGTTGATAGAATTGGAAGTGATAACAAACTCTGCAAGACAAAATGTCACCTGGACCGTTTTTCACCACACACTTTTCACTTTGCAATTGTTATTTTTAATTTTGAAGAATTTACCAAAGAACATGGATTTTTAACATTTGGGTTAACGCGTTGAATCATCTCAATTTCAAAAAAAGTTAATCCATCGCCATCGTAGCCATCCTTCAATGGAATTTGCCAGTTTATAACAAAAGTTTCAAAAGTTTCTTTTGAAAAGCTGTTGTAAAATAAAAAAAAATTAATAATTTTGAAGAATATTTTGAAAACGAAGAATTTAATAATAGTGAGCCCTAAGAACTAACTTCCATATCGGAAATGATTTTTCGACGAAAGATAGTTTTCGATTAACGAAAAGTGTTGTCTAAAATTGGAACTAAACTTCTTAATGAAATGATAAGAATAATCTTCATAAAAAAGGCAACAAAATCAACAACAAATCTTTAGGTATCAACATTAGTATTCAAAAATTACCTTTTTATTTTTAACAACCTCCAACGCAAACTTTTTATTATTTTTGTCTGATCGACTCATTTTTCATTTTCTACGCTAATTTTTTTTTTTTTTTTTCAAATTTATATTAGATCTTATAGTAAACACAATCTAAGGTTTACTTTACAACTTTTCAAAATACGAATTGGTTGCAAAGTTGTATTTTAAATTGGTGAAACACTTTTACTTTTAACTTTTTAAACAAGGTCTGAAAAATAGAAGTCTTTTCACTTTGCAAATTTTGTGAAGAACTTTTATTTTGCAGGATATTATTGTTTTTATAAAGTTGCAAAGTGTAAAGTGTTTGGTGAAATAGGCCCTTAGTTCGAATAAAAAAACTAAAGCAGGATTTCGCTTTGTTGTAACGCAATAATAAATAGATGAGATTATCTGGATTATGTGGGAAATAAAACACGGCTAATGTTGCAATGAAAAACAAACCTAACTTATTTTACATCAGACTCCCTTTATTAAAGAATTTTCTTATCACTCACCATGAGACCAATGTGGAGACTTTGGAGATTTTGTCGAACTCGACGACGAATCTGATCCCAAACTGCTTATTAGTCCAGGATCTTTATTTAAATCGTTACTAGAAATTCCGTAGCTATGTTTGTTTTTGGAAGATGATTCCCATAAATCTTCAGTGATTTTATTTTCGGCCGCATGCTGTCGATAGAGTTGTGTTATTCCATGCATTTTAAGTTTGCTGATTTTTCATTATTTATAAATGAACCAAGTCAACCACTATTTCACTTAACATAGACAAGTCATATTATTTTGTATTCTCTTGAATTTATGAAAATCTGCAATTAATTGCACTCACAACCTGTGAGTATGTATGAATGTTTGCAGTTATAATCCACAAAAGCCCCAAATCGTGACAACATACCTACATGATATCGACAATGACAACGAATTTTGATGATGTGGAATGCTGTAGTATTTCTGCTTGGTTGAATGGCCTGAAATTAAGTCAAGTCGTAAAAAAGGAAAGAAAATAATGCTTTATTTACAATAATATTTATATTATGTAGATGTAGGTAGTAGAAGAGGAAAGGAAATTACTTTTTTTGTTTTCAGACACTACATAGCACGATTTGTAAACTATCATCCTTCACAATATACATAAATTTTCAATTTATTGCTTCTAATTCTAGTAAATATTACTTGCATTATTGAATTCCTAATTAAGTCAAATACAAATTCTTTCTAAAAATAGACATTTCAAAGTGCAATAAAAATACATGGTTTTGTCAAAATAAGTTTTTTTTTGTTCACTCACGTCATAACTTTAAGGTTAAAAAACAATACATTATGGAATGGGAATAAATGATAGATAACTACATATGTACCTACTTACAAATATTTCAAAATTTAATATCGTACTTTGTTTCAAGAGCTTCAATTTCGCTTTTATTCAACTTTCAATTACATTTAACCTTAATTGAAATGAAAACTCTACTGACTCAAATCGAATATGATAGCATTTTCACAAACGATCAAAACTGACGGCTTCTTTGGGAGTCAAGAATAAACAATCAGAAAGCAATTCAGAATAATGATTAAAAAGGTAATAATTCAATTAAAGGTTTAGGTTAATGTCTTTATTGCTTTGTGTTGATTTAAACAAAAAAAGTCTTACCTAGAAGTTCAAAAATGTAATTTTCTTAAAAGAAAAATCAGAAAATCTCATAATTTATTAATTTTTTAAAATTTTATTTTCTAGGTTTGTTGTACATATATGCATTTATTGAGGTGGAGGTCTGATTGATATTTTCTATATATAATAAAATAAGACAGGCTTGACTGCACCGATGGCAGACGTCACGTAGGCTGGCTTGGAATAATTGCCTTGATTTACGATTTGAAAAGAAAATTAAATGTATGCACATACAAGTACATTCATTTATTGCTTTTGTAGTTCAAGTTGCTTGAAGTTTTGAAATTTCCTTTTTAGATAAAATATTATGAATGAAATAAAAATAATATTTAAACTTTTTATAAATGTATATAATTTAGAATTTACTAAAATTGTATAATGAATTTACCAAGGAAAGAACTTAGATATTTGTATTTGGTATTAGAATAGGAGATATTAACGCGATATATTTTATCACGTTAGTACCTATTAAACTTAATCAAGAAATAATTGTATAGCCAGATTCTTTCATCGAAATAAAGATGATTTTGATAACTCATTTGTTAATGTACGAACCCCTAAAAATTGCCTACTTGGTTTACTGCGAACCATCATCAAACACCCAAAATCGATCAACAGCTTTAATTAAAAACATTCTAGCTCCTGTCTTAATACTTGGATGTTCAAAGTTATGGTCTCTATAGAAACACATCTACATTATGTAAAATTTAATATAAGAAAATAGTTTTGGAACAAAATTTCAATTCAATTGCGATTATGGTAATAATGTTTGGGCAATTTTAATCTAATGATGCAATTTTTATTCTCTTCAAAAATGGCAATGGTTTTATGAAGATATATTAAATAAAAAAGATATTTCAACGATTTAAATTAAATTTAT
This sequence comes from Eupeodes latifasciatus, assembly GCA_920104205.1. NCBI lineage: Eukaryota > Metazoa > Arthropoda > Insecta > Diptera > Syrphidae > Eupeodes > Eupeodes latifasciatus. Next base: position 158,268,964 of record OV049924.1, read on the forward strand.
AGTTATACATATGTAATGTATGTACGCACAACAATTGTACGAGTATACAAAAGTATTTGCAAAATAATTGTAGCAATTTAAATTGTAATGAACATGGCAATAACTTCTCGAAACAGATAATGAGAATTCCACAAAATTCATCAATTTTTGTTTCATATATTCGGCACGTGGTAAATATATCACTTGATTTGCACAAAATATTTAACATAGTTTGCAGACAGTAGTTTAATTCATACTACTGCTTATAGAAAGCATTGTTTGAATAGCTTCTTGGTTTTAGTTTATTTAGTAAATTATATTCAGTAAAGTATATTTAGTAAATTATTAGATCTTCTAACATTTTAAACAGGTTGAAGTTGAAATTTAATCTACTTCTATAAGAAATGTAAGTGAATTCTGGCGTAATTTTCTTGTTTTCAAAACCACTGGGAACCACAATAATCTTCGAGAATCGGGTTCTCTTGGGAACCAATATCATAAAAACTTCTTCCAAAGAGAAAGATAATATCCAGAGACTTGGATATATTCACCATATCTATTTCAATACTGATTAAGGAGCATAGATTTAGAATTAAAATGTGCTTTCATAGCATGCATCATTATGTTTATTTGTATCCTAGATACTAACTTTCCTAGTTTATAACAATAATTTGGTATATTCTTTTTGAAGGATGTTTTGTTTTTGTTTTGGTACCATTAAGCATAATTTACCCATATTATAAATTTTAAAGTTAGTGCCAACAAAATATTTGTCATCACTGAATTTTTTAATTATCGGCCTACGAAGAACAGCGGAAATTAAGTTGTATTCCAAGACGTTAAAACTCAATATACATATCAGCATATACTAAACACATGACAATATTTCTAAAATAAAATAAAAAAAAAATTTTTTTTTAAAGACCAAATATTATTTCCCATTTGATGTCAATATTGTTCTTCTACGTCATATCTTTCGCACAGCTATTCAAGCTTTAATATCTTGACTTTCCCATGGATGTGTTTGAGAACAGTGCACAACCTAAAAATCACCTTCCATTTGATATCAAACTTATTCGTGCACACTTGGCAAGAACAAAAAACTTAAAACAGCTTTAAATTTAATAGCAAAAAATTTAATATCAAACTCAATTTTAAAATAGAGTGGTAGATCGTATTCTTTTTTGATGAGAGCAAACAAAAACAGCTCTTCTATGTATATATGTATGTACATATCTGCATTTGTGTATGTGCTTATTTTTCTTAATTCCTGATATATATTTTGACCTTGATAATGTTTAGTGTTTATACACTAAGTTGGCGACTGTTTTTTTTGTTTTACTTTTTATTACATTTGTTTTAATTACACGGTATCAAAGTTATAATTAAATAAAGTGTATAAGTAAATTAAATAATTTAAATAATATAATTTGTATTGAAATACCAACTTTTTCCACGAACTTAGACCCTTAGGGCCCCAGCGATCTCGGTCAGCGGTAAGCGGACGAAATGGTTTGAGGTGCGTGGGTGGCAGGGTCGGGGCCACCAAGCCCTCACTTTACATTTTCGTTGGAATTATAATTAAACGGTATGTGTATCACCAAACACTTATGGTGGGACGATCACATACGCGATGTCGCCAAAAACGACGTAAGATGTTTACCTAGGTTATATACATTACAAGCCTTATATGGGCATTTCCACAGTATTTTTAACTTTCATGTTACCACAGTATATTAATCCTTAGAAATGAAATTGGCACTTTCTAAGTTTATAGATTTTCGTATCATGACTTATTTCAATTATGTAACCTACTTGTGACTTGATTATATTAAAATTTTTAATTAAAATTAATAAAAAAATAGGCTAAATATTGCAAATTTCAAGCGTACCAGATGCAAATTTATTAAGTTTTATATACAAAAAACATTTCAACGACCTTTGAAACAACTTAACATCATTAATTTATAATTATTTATAATATACACTGTTAGAAAAACCTCGAAAGAAAGGTGTGCTACCATTTAAAAAATAGTACAAAGCAATTTAATTAGAGTACCTCCGTTTTTACAAATATTAAAATCTGATCTTTTTCTCTATATAACTTTCTCAACGATCGATTCTGGTAGTATATTATAGGCTTAAATTATTCTCTATCAATCAATAAATCAATTAAAATTTAATTGGATCATGTGCCTCTACTTAAAAATAAATAATGCCATTTTAAAGTTTAAAATTGAAAACGTGATTGGTATAAAATATGTGATTTTTTTAGCGGCACACCTATCGATAAGATCTTACAGCTAAATAAATGATTGTGAATGATAATTTTACGAATAATCAATAGTAAAAAAAAGCTGTTGATCTAAATTTTGATATTTCAAAGTTTGTACGACAGTACAAAATCAAAATTTATTATGAAATGAGGGTTTTTCATTGAATGCTTTTCTTTGATCTAAAGTACCGGATATTACGTGACAGATATTAAGGATGTTTCAAAATGAATCACGCAAGTATTTTCTTGTTATTTAGATGATAAGAAATCAAGAAAATGTTTGTTTATAGAAATTTTTTTCAATGGTTGAAAATGAAAGATTCTGTGGAAATGCCTATATACATACGTCCACAGCTTGAGTATAACACCCATCTCTTGGCTGGTGCTCCTCCATTTAAATTGATTGGTGAAAACATCATTATTAGTTAATTTACATTGCTTGAACATTGTCGTAAAGTTTCTTGTCTTTTAACGGTTTATGCTTTAGAAAATAGCCAGCTGCGTTAATCCCCTTGAACAGTTCAACCGTAGTACCTACTCGCGCTCATCAGTAAACCAATGGCGGCGAATGATGAACTCATTAAATTTTAATCTTGAAAGCATTGTCGATTTGACAAGTTTTAGAATACTAACATAACAAAGTAAAAATAAAAGAAAACTTGCCAAATAAACATATCCAATTTTAGAAAGTAATCGTTCAGCATTAGTTAAATGTATTAACTAATAAGTTGCTCGATATAAACTTTCAACAAATAAATTGATATTAAGCCTTAGTAAATTTAAAATATGGCATAATTTTATATCTTAATACTTTTTGCGACGGACTTTTTACTCAAATTTGTTGTACACAGTAGAACTTGGCTATATCAATCGGAAACTTTTACGAACTTCGAAAAATCCCTATCACGAAATCCGTTCGTAATACATAAATGTAAGAGATTTTCCACTACGAACGTACATATTTCTCATTACTTTATTTTTTTTTAATATTAAACTATACTAAATACATAAGAAGTAGGCGTATAATACGTGCTTTAAAATACCACGCCCCTAGAGTGGAGTCAAAAACCGACTAAGTTTTCTTCTGTAAAAAGAGAGAAGTGCCAGAACTTGGCTGATGAAAATAAAAAGTTTATTTATTCTTCAATTTTTGTTTCGTTACAAAAAGTGGTAATTTTGGTGGGCCGAATCAGAAAAAATATTTGCAAACATTTTTAGGTCTCTACCTCTTATGGCTGATACTTCTGCACCAGTGTGCGTCGCAAGGTTAATGTCACTATCTTTATTTTATCGCTATTTTCATAAACAATAGACTATTAAGCTTGTCAAACAATTCGACAGCATTCTAGGAATGCTCATCAGTTTATCCTTGAGCCCAATATCAGACGTACTGTAAAGAACATATTCTTTCTTAAGTCGCACTACGTTAGTATAAAATGCTTTAAAATAAATAAATTAGGTAACGCAACAATTCATAGAGAACTAAGGATTAGTGATTTAAAACTCTCAACCATTCCTTTAAGCGAGTAATTTCAGGAATGTAGGGGACCTACAGTTTGTATGCTGAATCCGGACGGCGAATTAGAGAAAGCACTTTTCATACGAAAAAAAACTTTAGGTTGTACGGCCAAGGATTGAACCCAATGCCTTTGGCACGACAGTCCTACGAATACTTAAATAAATAAATTAGGTGGGGCAACAGTTTGTTGTGAACTAGGCCTAGTGACTTACAACTCTTAACCATTCTTGTGTGCGAGCAATGTTCTCAGAGATGAAATGCTTTACTAGACTCAATATTTCAGATTCATTGGAAATGTGCCGACATTCAAAATCAATGTCCACTGATATCTCCCCTCTATTTCTAGGTATTCCAGTTTCATAAACTTGCTCGCGTTTTGTTTAATAATTATAAATGAATTCTTATACCATATTTTAGGTATTTTTGTTTCCAGAAATAGGTACTACAAAATAATCGAGATTACAAAAACGGGACTTTATCATTACATAACATAATTTCTCCTTCCTCTTAAGCATCCACGGCCAGACTAAAAGCTCCTGCAATTTTAACAAGTCGTAAAATAATTGTTAATAACAAATAATTATGCACTTTAAAAAATGTACGTACCTATAATTCGAAAGAGTATTGAAATAAACACGTTTGGGGGAGAGTACGATAACTTTGGCGACAAAGTTTAATGACGGATTTGTATATAACAGTTAAAAACAAGCATTTTTTACTATGGGAGGGGGGTCTATCTCCCCCCGTTTAGGCGGTAGGGGCAATTTAAAAAATATGTACATTAAATTGAAAAAAATAATTAAAAAATAACGGTTATACTTCCAATTAAGTATTATACCTGTTTTTAAAGCCAACATTTTTATCTATTAGCTTGTTTTTAAATCAAGTCAAAACTATGCATAATTTTTGAAAAAAATTGTTTTAAACTAAAAATGTATGAAAAAAATTAAAAAAAAAAAAGGTTTAAAGTGTAGTTTTTCAAAACTTTCAAATTATCTACTGTTTTTTTTTTTTAGAATTTTGGAGAGTACGATAACTTTGGCGACAAAGTTTAATGACGGATTTGTATAGAAGAGTTAAAAACAAGCATTTTTTACTATGGGAGGGGGGGTCTATCTCCCCCCGTTTAGGCGGTAGGGGCAGTTTAAAAAAATATGTACATTAAATGGAAAAAAATAATTAAAAAATAACGGTAATACTTATAATTAAGTATTATACCTTTTTTTAAAGCCAACACTTTTGTCTATTAGCTTGTTTTTAAATCAAGTCAAAACTATGCATAGTTTTTGAAAAAAATTGTTTTAGTCAAAATTTGTGCAAAAAAAAGTTAAAAAAAAGGTTTAAAGTGTAATTTTTCAAAACTTTCAGATTATCTACTATTTTTTTTTTATAATTCATTGCTCTTATTTGTTTTTGATCAAAAACTGAAAACTAAATGACTTGATGTCTTCTAGTTCTTGAGAAAATTGAAAATTGCCAAAACAAAACATTTTAATTAAATTACTTTTTCCTTGCTTAAGTGTATTAACGTAGTCTTATTTTTATAGTAATAATCGAATATGAATTAAGATATACATACCTATGTACCTCGGGTAAATTAATTTTTCTTAAAACCAGCTTATTTAAATGCAAAAGAAACTTGTCCCTAAGCAGGGGGGTTGCAGGGGGGCAGCATGCCCCCCCTTACAGATGCCACTGTTGCATACACCCAAACTCGCGCACACCTTACTGTTGCATACACCCAAACACGCATTACGCATACGCAAATACCATTATTAGTTATTACTATCAAAATAAGACCACTCAAGCAAAAAAAAAAAAAAGAATTAAATTAAAATAGTAGTTGTGGTTATTTTCAATTTTCTCAAAAACTAAAAGACATAAAATCAACTAGTTTTCAGTTTTTGATCAAAAACAAATAAGAGCAATAAATTCTGAAATAAAAACAATGGTAGATAATCTTGAAGTATTGAAAAAGTTACACTTTAAACCTTTTTTTAACTTTTTTTTACTCAAATTTTGAGTTTAAAATTAAATTTTTCAAAAACTACGCATAGTTTTGACTTGATTTAAAAACTGGCTAATAAAACAGAATGTTGGCTTTAACAAAATGTATACAACTTAATTGTAGGTATCACCGTTATTTTTTAATTATTTTTTTTCATTTTAAATAATAACTTTTTTAAATTGCCCCTCCTGCCTAAACGGGGGGAGATAGACCCCCTCCCATAGTAAAAAATGCTTGTATTAAGACCCTCTACCAACAACCGTTATTATATCTTGGCGCCAAAGTTATCGTACTCGTGCCTTAGAATTCATTGCTCTTATTTGTTTTTGATCAAAAACTGAAAACTACATGTCTTCTAGTTCTTGAGAAAATTGAAAATTACCAAAAAAAATATTTTAATTAAATTACTTTTTCCTTGCTTAAGTATTAACGTAGTCTTATTTGGAGCGACTTTCGATTACCGCAGCAGGAATTTCGTTCTGATTTTTTTTTGTTCAGTTAGGTAGGGGTCTCAATAGAACATGTTTTAAATTTTAAGGCGAGGAAACACCGTTAAGTCATAAAAAAAAATATTTTCTTTTTCGGACTTAACCCTACTTTTTTTGTATTGCGTTTTTTGAGCCTCAAACAAGTTTTTTTTAATTGATACTACGGTATACTAAGAGCTAGCTATGTAAGGGGGGGCATGCTGCCCCCCTGCAACCGCCCTGCTTGGAATCACTATAGGATTTGGGGTGGGTGCGAGTTTGGGTATTGCAAAGTACTTTTCGCATTTAAGCACTAAAAACAAAGAAATCCCCAACGAAAAAAAAACAAGTATGGCAACACTGAACAAAAAACAGGGAAGAAATGTCAAAATCAACCATTTTTGCGTGTTTTGTATGTAAAAAAGTGAACTTTGAAAATTAATTTAAAATAGAAATAAATGTTTCCTCGCTCTAAAATTGCTATAATTATTATTTATTTGTGCATATCTATCAAATAAAAAAAACCGCGTGTCGAAATTCGTGCTGCGGTAATGGAAAGTTGAGCCTTCAGATTTTTCAAATCTTTTTTATTAAGATTTAAGATCTTCAGAATGTAGATACATGTATTAATTTGGAACACTTTACATTGGCATACAAAATTAATTTTACTTAACAAAGCACAGCTCACTACGCATACCCAGCATGTCAGTCTTTATAAATGATGTACTTGTTATTTCAAAACAAGAAAAGATAATTGCATTCAAGTATTTTAGATTTGTTCCGCAACAAATGTAGATTTTGATGCGACTTTGAAAAATAGATATACAAATTGAAACTCTCTTTCTAATTATATCTAACTGTAATTAAAAACTCTTACTACTACGCAACCGAAAATTTAAATTAAGAACTTCGAGACTTATAACTGCGCACTTATTTTCGACCTGGTTGCGATAGAATTAGTTCTCTACTCCTGTGTAAAAATTAAAATATAAAAAACGACTAAAATAATGAGAAAAATGATGAAAATGTTAAGTCAACAAAAAATAAAACTACCTACAACCCTTTTAAATAAAAATAAAAATTTGCGCTCGCCGATTTACATATATAAGATATTATTAATATACCTTAAAATTACAGGCATGTAACTAAGGAAAGCAAAGAATAATATTTAAACATTTTGAAGCAAGCTGAAACAACATCCAATACGAGTCATGGAAATTGATTCTAGTTATGTAGGTTAGAAAATCCGTTGAATGTTGAACTTGAACCACTTTTAAACACTTTTTCTTTCTTTTTGATAAATCTAGTACTTGTATGGTATGCTTTAAAAATTAAACAACAAAATCTAAATATGAATGTTCTATATCCATTTTAATCCATTGCTTTTTATTTCGTTGTAAAAACTATAATTTTTAAACGTTTGTTTTTGTTTTTCAAAGAATTAATTAAAATTCATTCATTTATTTGTATTGTTGTAGATATTTATTTGTTGTGATTTTAAACAGTAACAAACACGTGTAAATCTGAGGTATCACGGTGATTGGCGTTTAAACTAGCCGGCGGATGAAAGTAAACTGAAGAATTGAAAAAATAGAAATACTACTGCGCTGTGCTGCATAAAACACAAACACACCCTCTACGTTTGCCTTTGTATTTGTATTAGGTAGCGATTGACAACAAGCTTGCCAGGTTGGGCTATTTATCAGAAACTGGTCTATCTTTTTTCCAAAATTGCCGACAGAAGATTAAATATAATAGCCCAATAATAATTGGACAGAAATCTTAAGCAATATTCACATGAGCACGACCAACGACCAACGAATGAACGAATATTCGTCGATTTTGACATTTTTTTCACATGAGAGTTTTTAATTCGTCGCGAATAAAGTTTGACATTCACCACCGAAACCAAAACAAGAACGATTTTTTTAGGTTAAGTACGCGCGATTTTTTTATTCGTTGCGAGTGTGGATAATGTGGAACGCGAATAAAGTTTGACAGTTCGTATCAACTATAATTTTTTTCGCGACGAATAAATTTGTTTTCTTAAATTTATTAATATGTATATGATATTGAAAAGTAAAAGTATGTTTCAAATAGAAACTATATTGGTATCGTTTTGTTAAGAATTTGTGTGGAAATATGTCTTCAAACGAATATAAACTCACATTTTGTAATTCATTTGTCGTTCGTTGGTCGCGCTCATGTGGATGATGCTTTATTCTGGGTCATATTTTACTTCGCATTGATAAAATGATTGTACATGGAACATTTTGTACCAGGATATTAAAGTTAAGCGGAATGTTTTTTTTTTTTTTTAAATAATAAAAATAAGTTATATTCAAGCTACCAGATTATTTTGTTTGCATTGAAATTGGGCTAGGTACTTCTGCGGCACCGATTTTGAGCTATAAATATTACTTCAAATAGGGCTATCGAGCGAGTTCATGACTGGCAACCCTATTTGACGATGGTGTGATTCAAAATAAAAGCAATGATAAAAGAAAACAAAAACAGAAAGATAAAGATAAAGGGAATGCCCGTGTCATACTCAAACTCAATACTCATACTCATTCTCATAAAGATGCGAGTGATAAATAAGTTTTTTTTTAAATGTATTGTATGTAAATACATATGTATGTATATGTACATGCCAATTTGTTTATTTTTATAAAAAGGTAGGTTGTTTATTTTTTTGTTTTTTATGGAAAGGTGGTATGTGGAAATAAACAAGAAAACGTAAAAGATAACCACTTTAAAAAGGGTTGTAGAAACTCGAACCTTCTACAAGCAAACTTGGTACGCGTGCGAATACTAACGCGAACCATGTTCAAGTTGATTTTCAATGTGCAAGGGTTGTTATGACAGGCTGTGGGAGTACTTTTTTTCACAGCCATAACAAAAAAAATTTTCATGCTTTACAACAAAACTGAAGCAAGAAGATTGAACTGAAGCCCTCTGGAAGAAAATTGTTACAACCGAAAATACGTTTTATTTCAGATGAAAACATCCCACTTCGTTTTTAGAATCTATAGCACGGATCATTGTATATACATATATTTTCTAGAAATATATATGTATGTAGGTATACAATGCACGGAGTAGAAAACCATTCTTTCTCCCAAGGAGAAAATACCTACGCTAGGTAGGTACCTACCTACATTTTTTCGACTATTCCCAACAAAACATTAATTATACAAGTTTACAATTGCTTATAAAAACAATTTTTATCAAAATAGCAATTATTCTCATCGAAATGAATAACAGATTAAACTGAAAATCAAAAAAACACTACATTAGAGACATTAAGATATAAAACCTTCGTAAGTATCACCCTCTTAAACTTATTTGTTTACATTTTTGTAACTATTTGAACTATTTGTACTGTCAATGAATATATTCAATTCCAACAACAATATGTGACTTGTTTTCATTTATTACATTTATAAAAACATTTTAATAATAACTTTTTTTTTTTAAATAAGGTTTTATTCACACGACAACTGTTTCATCCATTCAGACCACAGAAGCTTTCACACAGGACGACAACGGATTTTTCCTGTACGGTCGTCTTTAAACAGCCGTCTCAACTACAGGAGTATATGGCGACCATGACTTCCTCTTATCGGTATGGTCTAGGTCTACGTGATTCTACTTTTTTGTTTTTGTGAAAGAATTTATTATTAGTTTATCAATGGTTCATGGTACGGATTTTAAACTGGCGGACGATTAAATTTAAATTTAACAAATATTTACAGACATTAATAGGTATCTATTTTTTTCGCACAAAAAACTAGGCAAGTTATTTAAGTTGAAAATCGATCTAGAAACACTTTATCTGAGGGGTTTGTTTAAATCATTGACACTGACTACACATAATATAAGCTACCTAATGACCTTCTAATGCAGTTTTTTAAAGGTAGGTAGGTATAATAATTACAAAATAAACATAAAATACATATGCACATAGGTATACTTAATTTATTGTCATTATAAAATATTAATTTAGAGTAATTGAATTTAATTAAAAATACAAAACTTATGTATCTTATATTATTATTAATGTAGGTACTATACAATGTACACCTTTACATATCCAGTTTAGGTCTAGGAAAACGACGCTCCATTCATTAATTTTTCAACCCTCATTTAACCTTGAAACAGTTTTGTGATGTATCTCGTCAGTCGTCACAACCTACAAGACTTCAGACTTCAGAGTTCAGAGATTGCGTTGTTTGTAGTATTCTTGTAATAAGGGGAATTATAAAGGGGGGATAATGTTGTGCGCATGTACTAGTCAGAAAGAAGAAGAACCAAAACAGAATACCTATATAAAAGCAAACTACATATTAAGGTGCCTATTCACTCTTAATCATACATTTTATATTTAATAAAAAGCTAATAAAATACCAACAGCCTTCTGCTATAATATCAAATTTTTCTTACAATTAGTTTTCCCTTATGTGTATAATGTATAATAATACTTTTAATTCGCAACTCAGCAAAGAAAATTCTATAAAGTATGTAGGTACTAAGTTTTGCAAGGTTATACTGTAGTTCAGGAGATTCTATATAAAGTTCGTAAAGTAGTACCTATGCTCGTAATTTGTAATAGCAAAAAATTGCATAGAATGATATACATAAAATGTATGTACAGATATTATAACATGCTAGATATACATATTTGAAGACTACTCTGAAACAGGAAATAATAGGGCCTACTTAAATTAAGTGCATTTTTTCGTTAAGTGTATTTTGTTTTACCTATTTAATGTTTTTGAATACTACGAATACAAATGGAAGAATTCCATTGATTTTCTCTTACAGTGATTTTCTACACCATTAGTGCCAATGCCAAAGCATAATCGGTACAAATTACATCTTATATCACTCCGCATATAAATGTACGGAGTAGAGACTCTGTAACTGAGACCATCAGGTGGTTAGTGTTGCCATATTCTTCAAAATTAATGATCATACAATGTTGTTTAATAAAACTTGTATTCTATAAATTTAGACATTTGAAGGAAGAAGTGAATAAAATTATTCCCATTTAATATTTTTTGCAAAAAATCAAGGTTTTCATCAAAAAAAGCTTTTAACACATTTTTTTATTCAAGGTTAACGTAGTAAAAATATTATGAAAGGTTTTTTTATATTACAGAATTAAAGGATATTTATGAAATTAACAGATCAAGATATAAATAAAAATTGTCATTCAATATTCATTATTTTTAAGTCTCTTTTCACACGAGGATCTTGGTAGCAACTTTTAAGTTTAAAATTTAATTTCACTAAACGAACGCAATCAAGTCGAACCAAGTCTATTGAAAATTTCAATTAATCCACGTACATAAAGACATCGATTGTTGTTAAATCTTAATTCAACGCTGATGATTAATGTTTTATAAATTGATCATAAAATATTGATAACACATAGCGACCTTATCGAAATTTTATTTTTTTCCAATTGTAAAACACTTTTGTTTTCAAATGTAAGTAATGATACATTTCACCAACGATAAAGATTTTCAATCATCAATCATTTAAGAGTAGAAAATATCATACATGTAGCATAATTATCATACAATTGGCAGCTCTGTAGGTGATATGACACAAACAACAAACATTATTACAAGCCACAAGGACAGTGGAGAATCGATTCTTTATCAGTGACTAGGCCGTTGCCGAATCATTACACAATTTATTAGCTTTTGGACTTCTTTTGTTTATTAAAAAATAATAACATTTGTTTTTATTTCAAACATAGAAAAATAAAAAAGTAATCAGGTATACAAAGTCGTATGAAAGCCTTGGTGGGAGAGTTTTAAAAAAATGTCGCAACAAATTTATATTTCAGAATGCTATAATTTGGTACAGTACATACATACATACGTTATTGTGCGTGGGAATATGCAATAAGAACGATTTAAGTAAAACAATTCAAGTAACAAAATTAATTCTCAGGACAATTGCTTCATTTTAAGTCATAATAAAGCAAATTAACAAAGTAAATTGTTTTAGGTACTAAACTCGCTCTTTTTGAATATTACAAATTATAATAAGTACTTAGTACTTCTTTCTCTCTCTCTCGCTGAGGTTTACTTTACAAATTGTACCTGCGAATATTTGAAAAATTGTAAACAAGTTAAGGTGCATCGAGATCGCTGTTAAAATTAAGAATATTATCACAATAGAGTTTGGAACTTTTGATTGGATATACGAGTAGAATTAAATGGAATTTGGCGTCCATTTAAAGGTATTTTGTCTTATTTTTCACTATTAAAATCTCGCGAATTTATTAAAAATTAAAAAAGACTGAAAACCTGCGTTATTTGGTGTAAAATACTCTCAATTTTCTTTTGTGTAAGTATAAACGGGGAGAGTACGATAACTTAGGCGACAAAGTTTAATGACGGATTTGTATGGAACAGTTAAAAACAAGCATTTTTTACTATGGGAGGGGGGGTCTATCTCCCCCCGTTTAGGCGGTAGGGGCAGTTAAAAAAAATATGTACATTAAATGGAAAAAAAATAATTAAAAAATAACGGTAATACCCTCAATTAAGTGTTATACCTTTTTTTAAAGCCAACACTTTTGTCTATTAGCTTGTTTTTAAATCAAGTCAAAACTATGCATAGTTTTTGAAAAATCTTGTTTTAAAGTCAAAATTTGTGCAAAAAAAAGTTAAAAAAAGGTTTAAAGTGTAATTTTTCAAAACTTTCAGATTATCTACTATTTTTTTTTAGAATTCATTGCTCTTATTTGTTTTTGATCAAAAACTGAAAACTAGATGACTTGATGTCTTCTAGTTCTTGAGAAAATTGAAAATTACCAAAACAAAATATTTTAATTAAATTACTTTTTCCTTGCTTAAGTATTAACGTAGTCTTATTTTGATAGTAATAATCGAATATGGATTAAGATATACCTAGGGTAAATTAATTTTTCTTAAATCCAGTTTATTTAAATGCAAAAGAAACTTTGCATGCACCCCATCTTGCACCGACCGCACCTTGCACCCTCCCCACCTTGCACACACTCCAACTTGCACCCATCCCAAATCCTATAGTGTGCCCAAGCAGGGGGGTTGCAGGGGGGCAGCATGCCCCCCCTTACAGATGCCACTGTTGCATACACCCAAACTCGCGCACACCTTACTGTTGCATACACCCAAACACGCATTACGCATACGCAAATACCATTATTACTATCAAAATAAGACCACTCAAGCAAAAAAAAAGAATTAAATTAAAATAGTAGTTGTGGTTATTTTCAATTTTCTCAAAAACTAAAAGACATAAAATCATCTAGTTTTCAGTTTTTGATCAAAAACAAATAAGAGCAATAAATTCTGAAATAAAAACAATGGTAGATAATCTTGAAGTATTGAAAAAGTTACACTTTAAACCTTTTTTAACTTTTTTTACTCAAATTTTGAGTTTAAAATTAAATTTTTATTTTCAATTTTCTCAAAAACTAAAAGACATAAAATCATCTAGTTTTTAGTTTTTGATCAAAAACAAATAAGAGCAATAAATTCTGAAATAAAAACAATGGTAGATAATCTTGAAGTATTGAAAAAGTTACACTTTAAACCTTTTTTTAACTTTTTTTACTCAAATTTTGAGTTTAAAATTAAATTTTTATTTTCAATTTTCTCAAAAACTAAAAGACATAAAATCATCTAGTTTTCAGTTTTTGATCAAAAACAAATAAGAGCAATAAATTCTGAAATAAAAACAATGGTAGATAATCTTGAAGTATTGAAAAAGTTACATTTTAAACCTTTTTTTAACTTTTTTTACTCAAATTTTGAGTTTAAAATTAAATTTTTCAAAAACTACGCATAGTTTTGACTTGATTTAAAAACTGGCTAATAGAACAGAATGTTGGCTTTAAAAAAATGTATACAACTTAATTGTAAGTATCACCGTTATTTTTTAAGAATTTTTTTTCCATTTTAAGTAATAATTTTTTTAAATTGCCCCTCCTGCCTAAACGGGGGGAGATAGACCCCCCTCTCCCATAGTAAAAAAATGCTTATTTTGAACTGTCCTAAAAAACTCCGTTATAATATCTTGCCGCCTAAGTTATCGTACTCTTGTCGTATAAACAAACAATTTTAACACAACATTACAATAAAAACACGAACTATCATAAGTCAAAGCTTGTGCAACAGCTGTCAATAAATAACCCCTAACGACACTTAACCCGTGGCCATCTAGTGGCGAATAGAAGTAACAACAACATTATACCAGGGCTGTGTTCCGAAATAATGGTTATCACACTGGAAACTTTAAAAACTTTTATTAGAAGAACAAAAAAACGACATCTTTAAAAATATTAACGAAGCTTCGGACAGTCATAAAAAACACAGACGAAAAGGTGGGAATCCTCTCTGAGAAAGTTGAAAAGCTCGAAAAAATCGTTGAGACGCAAGGAGCAATAATTGAGCAACAAGAAGCTACCTGTGCTAGACATGAAAAGCAAATACAACTAGAATTGACTATGAGAAAAAATAATTTGATAATTTTCAAGTTAGAAGAGAGTGAACGGACCTCAGAAGAACTTCTATCAATGATACTTGACCAAATAAATAAATCGAATGACCAGTTCAAAGTTGAAGAAAAGGACATTACAAGCTGCTTTCGATTAGGCAAAAAAAGCGAAGGAAAAATAAAGCATCATTCACATGAGCGCGACCAACGAACGACGAATGAATTACAAAATGTGAGTTTATATACGTTTGAAGACATATTTCCACACAAATTCTTAACAAAACGATAGCAATATAGTTTCTATTTGATTTATGATGCACACTTTTACATTTCAATATCATATATTAATAAATTTAAGAAAACAAATTTATTCGTCGCGAAAAAAATTATGGTTGATACGAAATGTCAAACTTTATTCGCGTTCCACATTATCCACACTCGCAACGAATAAAAAAATCGCTCGTACTTAACCTAAAAAATCGTTCTTGTTTTGGTTTCGGTGGTGAATGTCAAACTTCATTCGCGACGAATTAAAAACTCTCATGTGAAAGAAATCGACGAATATTCGTTCATTCGTTGGTCGTTGGTCGTGCTCATGTGAATATTGCTTAAGACCAATCAGGCTAGTTTTCAAAAACTTTGAGAAAAAACAAGTTTTATTGGGAAAAAAGTTGGGGGCAAATTTCACTATGACGGAAGATCTTCCAAAATCAATGGTTGAAGCTCGGAAACCTCATATCCCAAAACTGCTAGAGTTTAAGAGATAAGGAAAGAGGGCTTACTTTAAATTTAACGAACTCGTTGTAGATGGAAAAGTTTGGACAGGAAACGAACAAGAAAATCCAAGGAAAAGAATACGATAATAAATAAACAGTAATAAGACAAAATCTGTTATAATAGGATCAACCGAAATGAACCCCAAGAAACAACCGACAAATCCAATAAGAAAATTTCTTACTACAAAAACCGGTAACGAATTTTTAGAAAAATACAATGACCCACAAACCTCGAAACAACAAAACAAAGCATATAATAACAAATAGCAATTCCTACTTAACAATAACCAGACGAAATATGAAGACCATGCATCAACATTAAATATCGGACATAACCAAAACCCACATTCAACTATAATACAACAAAAATCCTTCCCAACCCGGTTGATCACCGTGGGAAGAGTAGATCAACACCCCTCATATAAGAACAATGAAACAGAAAACTGTACCCACAAGAACCAACATGGAACTCTAAAGATCTGTACTTTCAATGTCAGGAAACTTTCCTCACATGAGAAACAGGAAGAATTGAGACAAGCGCTAGAGAAAATTAAATGGGACATTATAGGACTATCAGAAACAAGATTACTAGGACAAAAAATAATAAATAATGAACATGATATCTTTTGATACGTAGGAGAAACAAAAGGACTCTACGGTGTTGGATTCCTTATTAAAAAAGAACTTAAAGCAAAAATAACTGACATCAAGCTACATAATGAAAGAATGTGCAGCATACTATTGAATATAAAAAACACGAAAATGACAATAATTCAAGTATATGCACCAA
Organism: Eupeodes latifasciatus; assembly: GCA_920104205.1. NCBI lineage: Eukaryota > Metazoa > Arthropoda > Insecta > Diptera > Syrphidae > Eupeodes > Eupeodes latifasciatus. The sequence continues at coordinate 158,285,280 of OV049924.1, forward strand.
CAGAAAAAGCTGATGACGAAGAGATGCTAAAGTTCTACAACAACTTAGAGGAAATATATACAAATAACAAATCAGAAGTAATGTATGTATGTGATTGGAGACTTTAACGCTAAGCTTGGAAAGAGACAAAACGAAGAAGAAAAGAAAACAATAGGACCCTACGGATATGGAGAAAGAAACGAAAGAGGAGAAAGGGTAATACGATGGATCGAAGAGATGAATTTGAAATTTGGTAACGCGTTTTTCAAGAAAAAAGACAACAGAAAATGGACGTGGATATCACCGAATGGTAAAATAAAAAATGAAATAGACCTGATTCTGACAAACAAAATTGAGACAGTCAAAGACATATCCGTGCTCAACAACGTAAAGTTCGACAGTGACCACAGATTAGTAAGAACAGAAATCATTATAAGCCATAAGACACTGAAAAGAAACCGACAAGTCCATTTCATCCCAAAAATGATTCCCGACCAAAAAATAGTAGATTATAACCAAACATTGACAGCAAAGAAAAATCAATTATCAACCTCAAATCGTGACATACAAAACACATATGACGAATTAGAAGAAAAAATCATAAAAAACTCTGCAAAACTATCAATTATGGACTCCAAAACATCAAAAGATAAATTATCCAACAATACAAAAATCTTAATCTCAAGAAGAGATATTCTACGAACCAAGCAACAATTACTTAAGCAAGAAAAAACTGAACTAAAAGAATTAAGAAAAACTATCAAACTAGAAATAAGGAAAGATATCAACAAGTTCAACGAAACAATAGCTAGAGATACGATTAGACAAACAAAATCAATAAGGAAAACAAAATCATTACTTAACAGTCAACAGGAATGGATTATTAGCTTAAATGCAAGCAACATAACAAATTGAAAAGAGTTAAACGAAAATGCTACTAAGTTCTTCGAAAAACTATTCTCCTCCACCAAGCATATAACTGAAGAAGAAAATATTGAAAACATAGATATCAATCTCCTAACAACGCAAACTCCCATGTTTAGCAAAGAAAATATTGAAAGGACCATAGACCACTTGAAAAAGGACAAATGCACTGGAAATGATGGAATCTCTGCAGAAATGATAATATACGGGAAAGAATCGCTTTCCGAAATCTTAACATTTATGTTTAACGAAATCATAAGAACTCAGCAAATCCCTAAGCAATGGAGAGAAACAACCATTACACTTATACATAAAAAAGGAAAAAAAGACGATTTGAACAGCTATAGACCTAGAAGTAACATTTCGACAATTTATAAGCTGTTTTCAAAAACAATCTACAGGAACATCAAACAAGATTTTAACAATAAGCAACCTAGGGAACAAGCTGGATTCAGAGAAGGTTTCTCAACAACAGACCACCTACAGACGATGAATCAACTAATAGAAAAATGCAATGAATTTCGACAACCAATATACTTTCTATTCATAGACTTCAGTAAAGCATTTGACAGCGTTGAACACGAAACAATATGGACATCAGTAGAAAATCAAAATATGGACACAAACGTTATAAGGACTATCAAAAACATATACAAAAATAATGTAGCACAAATAAAAACAGAGTACAGGACGTAAATTTAAAATAACAAGAGGCGTCAGACAAGGAGACCCGCTTTCACCACCACTATTTAGTGCAGTCTTAGAGGATATTTTTCAAAGGATGAACTGGAAGACAAAATATGGTATAAGGATATGTGGACAACTTCTAAACAACCTAAGATTTGCGGACGATATAGTACTAATATCTACAAAAGCTAAACATATACAAGAAATAACAACAGAACTTCCTAGCTTGTGCAAGAACTATGGACTACAAATCAACAAGTCAAAAACAAAAGTGATGACAAACCACATCAGAGAAGATATAATTCTGGACCATGAAAAAATAGAATACATAGAGGACTACATATACTTGGGACAACTAAAATCTTTTAAGGACCAAGAGAAAAAAGAAATCAACAGACGCATCACAAACAGCTGGAAACAATTCTGGAGCCTCAAACAGATTTTAGAACTGGACCAAAGTGTAGAAACACGAAAATATCTCTTCGACTCCGCTATTTTACTGGTGCTTTCTTATAGACTACAAACCCTGAGCTTAACTACGAAATCTCTTGACCAGCTAAGGATCTGTCAATCCAAAATGGAAAGAAAAATCCCCAGAATAAGACCCAGCGAAAGGATAAGAAATGAAGACATCCGAAACAGTACTCGAATAATTGACGTGATAGATAGAACTAAGACAAAAATGGAGTTGGGCAGGACATATTTCAAGACAACAGGATCAAAGATGGACAAAGTTGGCAACAAAATGGAGACCGGAAAGACCGAACAAGAGATGGAGCGACGATCTTTGCCAAATAAACGAAAATTGGTACAGTGAGGCGAAAAATCGAGACCCATGGGCCATGGGCCGTTTTGGGGAGGCTTACGCCAAAAATAAATAACCAAACTTTTAAATATCAATTTATCTTACTTTTCCATTATCTAATTAATAATTCTATATTTGTAATTTGTATCATTATATCAAATAATTTGTAAAATTCTAATTAAAAAATTAAAAAAAAAATTGTATCTATAGATGTATTTAAAATGATAAGGCAATAAAAGCTTATAATAATAACAATAATAATAATAATAATAATAATAATAATAATAATAATAATAATAATAATAATAATAATAATAATAATAATAATAATAATAATAATAATAATAAAAATAATAATAATAATAATAATAATAATAATAATAATAATAATAATAATAATAATAATAATAATAATAATAATAATAATAATAATAATAATAATAATAATAATAATAATAATAATAATAATAATAATAATAATAATAATAATAATAATAATAATAATAATAATAATAATAATAATAATAATAATAATAATAATAATAATAATAATAATAATAATAATAATAATAATAATAATAATAATAATAATAATAATAATAATAATAATAATAATAATAATAATAATAATAATAATAATAATAATAATAATAATAATAATAATAATAATAATAATAATAATAATAATAATAATAATAATAATAATAATAATAATAATAATAATAATAATAATAATAATAATAATAATAATAATAATAATAATAATAATAATAATAATAATAATAATAATAATAATAATAATAATAATAATAATAATAATAATAATAATAATAATAATAATAATAATAATAATAATAATAATAATAATAATAATAATAATAATAATAATAATAATAATAATAATAATAATAATAATAATAATAATA